>BSBM01000007.1:2532500-2827500 GCA_027924585.1 Larix kaempferi
AGCAAAACCCTAGTTTCCAAAATGGACCTAAAATATGACACCTGGTCCATGGGACCAGAGGAGAGGGGCACCCCTAGCACTATCTCGATGTCCTGAATCCAATGGAGTTGATGGTTGTTTTATCCGAGCCATGGTCTTCATTCTATGTTCATTCCAACTCGCATCCCAAAGGCCTTCAAGGACACCAGTTGGATACCTACCGAGGCTATAGAATTCCACCCGTGCAACAAAACCGGGTTCCGTGAAGTCCCGCAAGTGTGTCTAGGAAGGTTATAGCTAGGAATGCTAGCCATAAGTCCCCGGTCAATGATTTTGCAAATTTGACTCCATGTGCAAAAATTGCACACTCCCTTACTGAGCAAAACCCTAGTTTCCAAAATGGACCTACAAGTTGTTAAATTTTGAGCATTAATTCACAATACTCTTGTATCTTTACTGAGAGAATAACATATACAGTATATCAATGCATAACAATCACAATAAGCATGACAAGCATCACAAGAATCAAAAGCATGAGAGACAAGAGACACAGAGTTTTCGTGGGGAAAAACCTAAGGTGAAAAACCCCACAACTTCCTCAGAGATAGAGAGAGCAATGGCTCAACCAAAGTACAACCAAAATACACTTGAGATAGTCTCCTAGAGAAGATGATCCTCCTCCTCACTAGTGCACCAATTTCTGAGTGAGAGAAGTGTGTCTTTCTGAATGATCCAAATAGAGATCTCCTTATCTCTATTTATACTTAACCTGTTTGCCCAGTTACACTATGGGGCCGACTTGTCTATCTAGATACATCCACAATATAATATTTATTTCAGGGCCGACCCCACACATGGTGGTCTGTTAACCCATCGACAAGTACGCACACTTGCGACACTTGTCAATCCACATGAGGACACTTCCTTATAGAGGAATAACACATCTCTTATAAGGGTACAATAAATATATATAAAATACATAGATGAAATACATTCCAAAGTTACATATACATCAACACTCCCTCTTAACTCGGAAGGTATTTCTCGACACAGTTTTGGTAGACAAGTCTTCTTCTCGGGATCATCGTCATCGATGCATCGTCATCATCATCGTCACTACTGCTGATATCTCAACCAATCTCTAACTCTACTCATCATAGGAAGTTCTACAGAGCCAGTCCTTTTTCATACTGGATGTAAGCCCACCACCTGCAGGTCTTCATCATCTGTGCGAACAGTCTGATAGAGGTGGCCTCTCGGGACTAATTTTATGTGCGGATGCAATACCGGAAAGAGTATCCCAGGAACATTTATGTACCTAAGCACGACTGGAAAGATCTCCCAGGACTGATTACATGCATCTCCTCCACAATACCTTTAAAGAGCATCCCAGGAACATTTATGTGCCGCAGCACGACCGACAAGATCTCTAAAGAGCATTCCAGGACTTATTACGAGCATACAGCTCAACCTCTCGGATCTCCAGGACTGATTACATGTGGATAGACAAAACCTTTAAAGAGCATCCCAAGAACATTTATGTGCCGCAGCACAACTGGCAAGATCTCTAAAGAGCATCCCAGGACTAATTATGAGCACACAGCTCAACCTCTCGGATCTCTAGGACTGATTACATGTCTCCGTAGTAATACCTCATCCCAGGACTGATTACGAGCACACAGCTCAACCTATCAGATATCTAAGGACTGATTACATACTACATAGAAATACCGGAAAGAGTACCCCAGGAACATTTATGTGCCGCAGCACGAACGACAAGATCTCCCAGGACTGATTACATGTTATTTGCACAACCTGCCACATATCATCTCTGACCACCAAGTATCAACCTGCTACTCATGATCCAACGGATCATCATCGCACGAGGCATCATCCTGATGCCCATGATCATACTGATCATCATCACTTGTAACATCCCGATACATATCATCTGGAGCAACACCCTGAAGCTCATCATCATGATCAACCTAATCATACAATGCATCCACTTGATGCACACCAAGTATCTACCTAATACATATCATCATACATGATCCACCTGATCATACAGTGTATCCACCTGATACAAATACAAATACATCATACATATCAACATACATGTTCTACCTGATCATACAATGTATCCACCTGATACAGATACATGGTCCAAGCATCCAACATGATGCATATACAAATACATACAAATGATCCAACCGATCATATCAAACATCCAACATCTTGTGTACATACATATAAATGATCCAACTGATCATATCCAACATCAAAACGATGCGTACATACATACAAATATAAATGATCCAACTTATCATATCCAGCATCAACACGATGCGTACATACATACAAATATAAATGATCTAACTGATCATATCCAACATCAACATGATGCGTACATACATACAAATATAAATGATCCAACTGATCATATCCAGCATCCAACATCATGCATATACAGAGCAGTAACTGGAGCATCGTCCTGATATGCATCATCCAGTGCTTACATCCATAGCCATGTGAAGGATGCTCCTTCCAACATGCTTGGAATGGCTTCCCCAAATGTGTTCATCACTTCTTCCTCGAAGTGTCATCAATCTGAAGAACACCAAGCCTCTCCCTGAAGTACTCGAACTTCACCCTGGCTAGTGGCTTCGTTAGCACATCTGCAATATGCTCGTCCGTTGCAACATACAGGAGCTTCATGGCTCCTCTCTGCACCATATCCATGATATAGTGATATTTGATCTCTATGTGTTTCGACCTGTCATGAAACCCTGGGTTCTCAGATAGCTTCACACAACTTTGGTTATCGCAGAATATACCAGTAGCATCCAATGGGAGATCAAGTAACTCAGACAGTAGCTTCCATAGCCATACTGCCTCACAACTAGCTGAACAGGCTGCAACATACTCTGCCTCAACTGTACTCAGTGCTATGCAGGATTGCTTCTTGCTGAACCAAGAGATCACACCTGATCCCATATTGAAGCAGCACCCAGATGTGCTCTTCCTTTTGCAGCACTGCCAGCCCAATCTGAATCAACATAACCCTGTAGGTTAAAATTTTGATTCGCTTCATACTTGAGCACATAATCCACTGTACCCTTCAGGTACCTCAGAGCATGCTTTACAACAACCAAGTGAACACTCCTTGGATCCGTCAGGAACTGGCTCAATGTGTTCACTGCAAAGCAAATATCTGGTCTCGTGCTCGTCAGGTACATCAAGGACCCAATCATTTGACGATACATAGAGATATCAACCAGATCAGATGAAGCATCACATAGAAGCTTTAGATTCGATGCCATGGGTGTGGCCGTGGCCTTGCAATCCATCATCCCAAATATCTTCAGGATATCTACTGTGTACTTCCCTTGACCAAGGAAGATCCCACCTGAATTCTACCACACCTCCATACCTAGGAAATAATGCATCATTCCCAAATCTTTCATATCAAACTCAATAGCAAGCTTCCTCTTAGTATCTGCAATCAATCTGTCATCTCCTATTACAAATAAGTCATCCACGTACAGAAGTAGAATCACAGGATTTCCTTCCTCAACCTTGTAGTAGAGGTTGGAATCCGATTTACTCTTGGTAAAGCCCAAACTAGATAGGAAACTGTCCATCCTACCTTACCAAGTTCTGGGAGCTTGTTTCAAGCCATACAAGGCTTTCTTCAATATGCACACATATGACTCCCTGTCATGTGTTTCAGAGCCGAGTGGCTGCTCCACATATACTTCCTCTTCAACTGCACCATTCAAGAAAGCAGTCTTGACATCCATCTAGTGTATTTTCCATTTCATTGCTGCAGCCAGGGCAAGTATTGTTCTGATGGAAGTATACCTGGATACAGGTGCAAAATTTTCTTCATAATCTATTCCCTCTTTCTGAGAGAATCCACGAGCTGCGAATCTTGCTTTGTATTTCTCTACATTGCCATCTGCAGCATGCTTGATTTTGTAGATCCATTTGGAAGTCACAATAGACTTCTCTTTAGGTCTTGGGACAACATCCCAAACATCATTTTTCATTATTGATTGGTATTCCTCAACCATAACATCCTTCCATTCTTTCTTTTCCGTTGCTTCTTCATAACTGGAAGGTTCTTTGTTCATAATGTCACAGAGTAAAGCAACATAGTTGGTATGTGATCTGGTTCTTTTCTTTGCTCTGTGTTCTTCTTCTAGAATGCCAAATCTTTATGCATCTTGAATGAGCTCTCTAGCCCATGCAGGTTTCCTCTTGTGAGAGTTATCCTCACGGGGTGGATCTACAGGTTCTTGCGGATCTTAAAACTCACGAACAACTTCTGGAATTGCTTCAGTCATGGTAGTGTCTTGAAATCTAGTTTCCATAGGTTCTTCATAAACTTCGATAGGTGCCTTCCTTGATTTGATGAATGCTGAGTTTTCATCAAATGTTACATCCCTGCTGACATCAATCTTCTTGAACCTTGGAAAGTATATTCTGTAAGCCTTCGAGCTTTCACTGTAACCCACAAAGATACCCTTCTTTCCTGAAGGATCTAGTTTGGTCCTCTTTACCTCTGGGACATGAGTGTATACTGGACAACCAAATATTCTGAGATGGCTGACTTCAGGTTTCTTACTAGAAAAGACCTCTTTTGGTGTATTGTTGTCCAATATCTTGTGGGGTGTTTTGTTCTGCACATATACAGCTGTTCTAGCTTCTTTTTCCCATAGATGCATAGGTAGATCCTGGTCATGCAGCATTGCCCTTACTGCTTCCATGACTGTTCTGTTCTTCCTTTCTGCAACTCCATTCTGTTGAGGATTATAAGGAGCAGTCAACTCCCTCTTAATCCCTGAATCACTGCAAAGATTCTTGAAGTCACCTGAGGTGAATTCTCCACCATTGTTGGATCTGAATGTTTTGATCTTTTTGTTAGTTTGATTTTCCATCAAGGTTTTGAATTCCTTGAACTTATCAAACACCTAGTCTTTGCTTTTCAAGAAGTATACCCAAGTCTTCTTGGAGAAGTCATCAATAAATGAGACATAGTAAACATACCCACTTAGAGAATTGGATGACATAGGAACACATTCATCTGAGTGGATGATTTCCAGGATATCTTTTGCCTTGCGTTCACTGCTTGGGAAAGCCTTCTTAATATTCTTACCTTTTGCACATCCTTTGCAAACACCTTCATGTTTGGTCTTGATTTTAGAAAGACCCTCTACAACCTTGCTTGCAATTGGAAGTTCCCTATAGGGCATATGAGCAAGTCTTCTATGCCAAAGTTCACTTTGCTCCATGGATTCATGCACCATGGCATGTTTAGGTTGTCCTTTTAATTTATACAAACCTCCCTCTTGCTCTCCAATAACAACTGCATCATCTATGGTCTTTCCCTTTGGCCACATTAGGACTTGGCCATCCAAAAATGCAACCCTCATACCTTTTGCATCCAATGCAGAGATGGAGAGTAAGTTCTTCTTGAGTCCAGGTACATAAAGGACTTCTTTCATCTTCAAAGATTTTCCAGAATCTAGGTTGTAGGAGGCTTCACCACTTCCTTTGATGGGATATTGATAATCATCCCCAAGTTTCACTTTATGGGGTAATTCATGTTCAGACATATTTACAAAGGATTCTTTAAACCCAATCGTGTGTTTGGAAGCCCCACTATCAATTAACCAATCATTACAACCATTGGAGATAGTACCTGTGAGAGCAGAGATTAGAACATACTCTTCTTCACTTGATGAGTCATCATTACTATCATCACTTTCTTCCCTTGCCTTCTTCTTTGGAGGTTCATCATCTTCGGCAGCATGAGCATGGTACCTTCTTTTGTTACCCTTCTTCTTATTGCTGGAGTTGTTGTTGTTGTGGTTGTCCCTTTTGTTCTTGGGACATTTTGAAGCAAAGTGACCCTTCTCATTACAAGTGAAATACCTTAGATCTTTCTTGTCTTTGTGAAAATGATGAGAAGATTTCTTCTTGTGATGGGATGTCTCCCTCTTGAACTTTCCCTTCTTAGTGTGAGATGTGAGAGCTTGATCTTCATTTCCCATCTTCTCTCCTCTTGCCACAAGCCTTGCTTCTTCTTGAGAACATTCCTCCCATAATCTGCTGAAGGAGATTAACTTTTTTCTGGCACAAATCCCCTGGATAAAAGAGTCCCATGACCTAGGTAGGCCATTCAAAGTAGTCATAACAATATCACCATTCTCCACCATTTCATCTATAGCTTCAATTTGTTCCTTGATCTGAGAGACCTTGGAGAAATAGGATTGAATGATTTCTCCATTCGACATCTTGACCCCTTTCAATTGATTCCGCAGGGTCATCTTCCGATTTATGTTCTTTCCTTTAGATAGCTTGGTCAAAGAGTCAAACATAGCCTTGGGTGTCTTTAGAGAAGACACATGGGGTATGAGATGGTATTTGATAGAATTAACAATGATTCTCTTTGCCTTGACCAAGTTCTTCTTATGAAATACCTTAGCCTCTTCATCCTCCGAGATAGGGATGTCTTCTTTTATATATGAGTCCAACTCATTCTCTTCCAGGATTAACCCAATCCTATACTTCCAAGCTCAGAAGTTATCAGCCCCTTCAAGCTTATCCTCAAGCTTGGTGTGGTGAGACATCTTCAAGAGTACTTCAAATGGAAATAGAAAATATTTAGGTCTTACCACTTGAAATGCTGAAAACTGGATCTGGTCCCAGATTAGGGTTTGTTGAAAAAACCCTAAAAATTCAAAATGTGAATTTCAACTTTCTGAAAGGATAGAAAGATGTGCCTTGATGAGTTGATCAGCCTGGTGTATTCAGAATTTGAGATCATCAAAGCTTTACCCTTTAGATTTTCCTTTTTGTCCTCTTGGGTTCACTAGGGAGAGCCCTGAATTAGGTTTTGAGTTTCCTGGAGATCTACCCAGCCAAAAATCTCGATCCAAAGCTCTAAACTTCAATTTTTGCAAGGAGCTTCCAGCTATGTCTTCAGATTTCAGAAATTCCTATTTTTGTGGAAACCCTAATGTTTAGGGCCAAATCTAAAAATGCTTAGAATTGAATTTTGATTGGACAGATAGATTCTCCTTGATGAGTAGAGTCAATCTACTATACTGTTTTTCCAAAAACTGTGGAGAGAAACCCAATAAACAAGAAGCTCAAGTTTCCATCACTGCAAAATGTCTTCTTCTCAGGTTAGCTCTGATACCATGTTAAATTTTGAGCATTAATTCACAATACTCTTGGATCTTTGCTAAGAGAATAACATATACAGTATATCAATGCATAACAATCACAATAAGCATCACAAGCACCACAAGAATCAAAAGCATGAGAGACAAGAGACACAGAATTTCCGTGGGGAAAACCCTAAGGTGAAAAACCCCACAACTTCCTCAGAGATAGAGAGAGCAACGGCTCAACCAAAGTAAAACCAAAATACACTTGAGATAGTCTCCTAGAGTAGATGATCCTCCTCCTCACTAGTGCACCACTTTCTGAGTGAGAGAAGTGTGTCTTTCCGAATGATCCAAATAGAGATCTCCTGATCTCTATTTATACTTAACCTGTTTTCCCAGTTACACTATGGGGCCGACTTGTCTATTTAGATACATCCACAATATAATATATATTTCAGGGCTGACCCCACACATGGTGGTATAATAACCCATCGGCAAGTACACACACTTGCGACACTTGTCAATCCACATGACGACACTTCCTTATAGAGGAATAACACATCTCTTATAAGGGTACAATAAATATATATAAAATACATAGATGAAATACATTCCGAAGTTACATATACATCAACAGAAGTGATGACATGGCATGTATGATGAGGTGGAATATTTGATGAAGTTGGAAAGAAACATCATTCTTGAAAAGTTTGGCAAGTTTGTGAAACTTTAGAAATTGACTAAGTATGGAAAAAGTAGTCAAAACTGCTCTAAGAGAATGCCCGCCATAATTCATGGTTTGAGAAAAATGCATGCACCATCATATCAGGCTATAGCTTGTTGAAGTGGATATCTAGTCATGGATCGGTTCTTCATAAGCATGTCTGAGGAGAAAGTTATAAGTTTTCCAAAATAGGGTTTCAGGATAAACTTTGGAGAAGTTCTTGAAAATGGATAAGTGTTGGAAAACTAGTCCAAGTGGGCTTGGGAAAATGCCCTCCATAATTCATGGTTTGAGAAAAATGTGCACACCATCATATCAAGATATATCTTGTTGAAGTGGCTATCTAACCATGGTCTCATTTTCCCATAAGGATGTATGAGGAGGAAGTTATAACTCTGCCAAAACATGGTTTCATGATTTTTTGCACCAGGGAGAGTAAGACTGCCTAAGTGGCCTCAGTAAAATTCCCGCCATAATTCATGGGTTAAGGAAAATGCCTGCCCCTTCCTTCCAGGATGTATATTGCTGAATAGGCTATATAACCATGGTCTCATTTCTTCAAAAGAGTGATTTATGACAAAGTTATAGGTAAGTGTTGGAAAAATGGTCCAAGTTTCCTTGGGGAAATGCCCGCCGTACATCATAGGAGAATGATAAAAAATATTTGAAAGCACCAGGCTGAAGCTTGTTGATCTATATACTTGATTGAACATGGTCTCAGTTTGTCTTGAGAGTGTCTGAAAATGAAGTTATAAGTCTGCCAAAACAGGGTTTCAAGGTGTTTTGCACCAGAGGGAGTAAAACTGCCTAAGTGGCCTTAGTAAAATGCCCGCCATAATTCATGGGTTAAGGAAAATTCCTGCCCCTTCCTGTCAGGCTGTAGCTTGTTTAATAGGATATCTAACCATGGTCTCATTTCTTCAAAAGAGTGCTTTATAACAAAGTTATAGTTCTGCCAAAACAGGGGTTCAGAATAAACTTTGGAGAAATTCTGAAAAATGGATAAGTGTTGGAAAATTGGTTCAAGTTTCCTTGGGGAAATGCTTGCCGTACATCATTGAAGAATGATGAAAAATATCTGGAAGCACCAATCTGAAGCGTGTTGATCTGTCTACCTGAACATGGTCTCAGTTTGTCTTGAGAGTGTCTGAGGAGGAAGTTATAAGTCTGCCAAAACATGGTTTCACGCTGTTTTGCACTAGAGGGAGTAAAACTTCCTAAGTGGCCTCAGTAAAATGCCCACCCCTTTCTGTCAGGCTGTATCTTGTTGAATAGGATATCTAACCATGGTCTCATTTCTTCAAAAGAGTGCTTTATGACAAAGTTACAGGTCTTCCAAAACAGGGGTTCAGGATAAACTTTCGATAAATTCTGAAAAATGACTAAGTGTTGGAAAATTGGTCCAAGTTTCCTTGGGGAAATTTATGTCATACATCATAAGAGAATTCCCTAGGGTTTGACAATTTTTGACGAAGTGTTGAATTAGCAGTTTAAAAGGCAATTTGGAAATGCTCACAAGGAGGTGTCCTTGTGCTAATAAAATTCATAGGGTGACATAGACCTGTTCCTCGTTGAATTGGTTATCCACCCATGCTTTAATTTTTTTTTATGATGGTCACATGTGTAAGAAATCAATCTACCAAAGTCGGATATCATGTGCAAGAAATCAATATTATCCATTCCATTATTTTCTTAATGTTTTTAAACAATATTTTGTTTTTTTTTTTTCTTTTTTTCTTTTTTCTAATGCAATACAACTTTCCTTTTAGGTTTTTTTTTTTTTCCTTTTTATCTTTGGCTAAGAGAATAAAAGTATATGACAATACATATGCTAGTAGTTAAACTACCATGATGAGTATATCTCTAAGGTGGATGTAATTTTGTATCTATGAAAGGTCGAAGGGTAATGAGAAGTATTCTCGCTTCTCTACTGATGTAATGTTTTGTTGACACATATTTTTCATTTAATAAAAGTGTTAACACCCAAAAAATGCTCATTATCTCATCTCCCTAGTCACATGACCCATTTGTCCACTTTTCCTACCATTTTAGCCTCTAAAACCTCAAAAAACTCTTAAATGGTCACCAAAAAGGCTAAAATCCATCTTTTTCTCCTCAAAATAGTTAAATTTCCTAAAACAATACCAAAAACCCTCCAAAGGGGTCCAAAATTCCCAAAAATCAATTAAAAGGGAATAAAATTCAAAAATATATTGAAAAAAAGAAAAAAGAGGGAAAAAGAGGAAAAGAAACCCTAAACCATTTTACCAATACCATTGGTTACCCTAAACCATAGTTGTATTCTTCATCACCCAAAAACTATAAAAATGTGATAGAGGCTCCCCATTATTCATCCACATTCTTTCCTATCTTTATGTTGCCAATTTCATTCTTGAGAACCTAAGCCCACCATTTGAGCTTAGATTCACCATTTGAGTGAGCCATTTTGGCCAATCCCCATTGTATTTGTAGAAGAGAAGGAACCATTGGAGCACTAGAGCAACTCATCCCTACGACTGCTCAAGCTCAACCAACCTCACCATTGAGGTAACCTTTCATGTGTAACTCCATTTTTTATGAATAAAATTTGTTTTACATGGAAGATCTAAATTTTTTATTGTTTACTGTAAGTTTATTTTATGAATGTCCATGCATATGTTAGATTAGTTTTTACTGTTTACATTAGTTTTTTTACTATTTTCTTGAACTGCTACTAAGGAATCCATTTTCCTTAGTAGGTTCCCATTTGCACAAGCTAGGATGAAAACCCTAGCCACAGTTTTGGCAACTCCACAATTGCTTGGATTTCTGGTTAGATCTAGTTTTGTTCTTATTTTAGTTATCATTTTGCTTTACCATTACAAATCTGGTTTATCCTTAAGCCTGCATCTTGTTGCCCAAGCCCATTGTTGTTTATGCAAGGTCTGTAGCCCCCATTTTTTAGTTTCGGCTTTCTTTTTCGGCATCCATTTTCGCGCCATCGAGGGCAGGTTTTTTCCCCATAGCCGTGATCTAGATCACAGTTGTCTAGCCCAAACCCGTGACCTAGATTGCTCTTGTTTGACCCAAACCCGCGATCTACAAACTAGATCTACATAACCCAACAACGATCCAGATCGCAACCTTTCGCCTCTGAGCCACGATCCAGATCACAACCTTTCGCCTCTGAGCTGCGATCCAGATCACAACCTTTCACCTCTAATCCCTGATCCAGATCGCATCCTTCAGCATGACAGCCGCAATCTAGATCACGACTATCAGCCTCACAGCCGTGACCCAGATCGCCTGTTTCGACCCGAAACCTGCGATCTATTTTCTGAGTTTTCCTGACACATTTTTGGCCCTGATTTTTCTTGCTCATTCGAGTCCATTCCACCCCCTCCGCAGGAAGAAAAAATATCTGATTTGTGCACCCTCTCGCACAATACACAGGCACCCAACCAACAACCCCCTTTACTTCCATAACCACCCTCAGTTCCGAATCATATCAGATCAACACCGATTCACACTGTCCTATTCCTATTTCTCCCTTTAAGAGCAGTCAACACCCTAGTAATGGCTGCGCTCAATCTTTCGAGGTTAACATTAGGACTACATGTGTGGTACCTGCCCAACCCAAACCCTCCCCCAACACCAAATGTCATTTTACAACTAGTCCAACCTATCACTGTGATGAACCGACCACCTCCAGGGGTAAGAACCGCATCAACATCTAGTAATGCACCTCCTTACCCCGGTACATTGGGGGCAGAGGCCCAAAAAGCTACACTGCCCCACTTGTGACCTGCACCACCCCACCTAATCCAAAGTTAGCAAAGAATCCCCTGATGTTTCGTGCTCCCCCCAAATGCTCTTTGTGCGACGATTTGGGCCATGCTACCCATCAATGTCCACAACTACCAACACTTCAGGAACACATGCAAATGTTAGATTATGATGCTAACATCCTGGTTGTTAAAATTGATCTTACCCCTAAGCCTTGTGATAAATCACTGCGTATCAATCACCCTTGTGGAATATGCGGTATTTACGTCCATTACTCACATCACTGCCCTGATCTCCCGGATTACAGAGCAGCTCCCTAAGAACTAAATAACACTGAACTAGAGACATCCCCTCCCCTTATTGAGGAAATATATCCCCCAACATCTTCCCCCTCGAAAGAAATTAATAGCATCTGCATGATGGTATTAATTTCCATCTGCATGATGGAAATATATCCACCAGTGCGCCTCAGTCAACTGATTTGATGACACAATACTTCCACAGTGACGAGGAATTCCTCGAAGTGCTTAATGAACTTGACTACCCCTGGGAAGATATGCACCATCGATCGTACTTCATCCCTGAGGTGTCTACCACCTCCACGACAACCCAGTTCTCCATCGAATCCAAATATTTCCTTCCAACCAAAGTTAACTAGTTTAAAGATCCAATCCCAGCCCTCGATGCCTTTGAGGAAGGCAATGTGGCCAATATTTCACCCATCATCAAAGTTGACATCTCTACCATGCCTAGAATACCTGAAATCATTTCCTTAGGCGCATCATGCACTGAAGAAGAAGTTCAATCTTATAAGAAGCTCTTCCAAGAGTTTCACGACGTCTTTGCTTGGTCTTACACCGAGATGCCTGGTCTAGAGCCCACTATTGTAGAACACCATATAGACACTTGGCCTAACATACCACCCGTTTGCCAAAAACAATGTCCCATCCACCCATCTAAGATACCTGCCATTAAAGTTGAAATAGAAAAGATCGTGCAGCTGGGTTCATTTACCCCATTGCCTACACCACCTGGGTTTCTAACCCGGTACCAATTAAAAAGAAGCAAGGCACTATTCATGTCTGTACTGATTTCCTCGACCTAAACCAAGCTTGTCCCAAAGACAAATTCCCTGTGCCATTTATCGACCATCTTATCGATGCATGTGTGGGGCATGAGATACTATCTTTCATGGATGGTTTCTCTAGGTATAACCAAATTCATATTCGCAAATAAGATCAGTACAAGACTGCCTTCACGACCCCATGGGGCACCTTTTCCTATCGGGTTATGCCTTTCGGTCTTAAAAACGTTGGCGCCACCTTTCAGCGGGCCGTGACCTTTTGTTTTCATGACTTGGTTAAAATCATCTTGGTCTACCTTGACGACCTCACGGCCCAATCCAAAAAATGGTCTGCTCATCTAAATGACCTCTGACAAGTCTTTCTACGTTGTCGCAAATATCAAATCCGCTTGAACCCACTCAAGTGTGTATTTTTCATTCCCTGGGCCGGATGTTGGGTTTCATCATTTCATAAAAAGGAATCGTAGTCGATCCATTAAAGGTCCAAGCCATCCTATACCTACCATCACCACAAACTCTTCGATAGCTACAAAGCCTTCATGGGAGGGCCAATTTCCTCAACCGTTTCGTCCCTAACTATGCCACAACGGTTCATGGGTTCCTTCGTCTGCTCGGCACACACATCCCGTTCGTTTGGGATGACCAAGCGCATAAAGATTTCGAAGACCTGAAAAAATCTCTTACACATGCCCCATTGATCTCCCCTCCGAATTTCTCAAAAGACTTCATCCTTTACGTTTCAGCATCCGATCATGCCATTTCTACAGTTCTTATTCAAGAAGATTCCACTCGCCAAGAGAATGTCATCTATTATGTGAGCCAGACCCTATCAGGCCCACCACTACGTTACCCATATGAAGATAAAATGGCCCTCGTCATCATCTTTTCAGTTCAAAAGTTGCAACATTATATCCTCATAAGCCACACTACCATTGTTGCAAACTCCAACCCCATGGTTTACCTCTTGAATCGTCACCTTCTTCAAGGACGCATCGCTAAATGGGTCATTATCCTACAAGAGTCTGACCTGAATTTCACAACCCCTAAGAGCACTAAATCCCTTGCACTTGCGCAACTTATGACGGACCTACCATCCCTCTCGTCGTCACCCTCGGTCACCTTAATCTGACTGCGACCATTTATTTATCATCTCGTCAGATGACCCTTGGTACGAAGACATCTTGGTTTACCTCCGCACACAGAAATTTTGACCCAATGTCGACCATGACGGATGCCATCGTATCCGCCACCATGCTTCCCATTATCTCCTCCTAGGTGATGTCCTATATCGACGCGGTGTCGACACCGTCTTATGATGTTTCCTTTCACAAGAAGAAGCAGAACAAGTTCTCAATGACTGTCATAGCGGTGCCTACAGCGGCCATTTCTCTGGAATGGCGACTGCCTAAAATGTGATTCGTGCAGGGTATTTTTGGCCATAACTATTTACTGATTGCGTCACAGCAGTCAAACATTGCCACAACTGCCAACTCTTTGCCCCCAAGGCAAGGACACCCCCGCCCCCCTTCGTCTGGTTGTCATAGTTGGTCCTTTTTGCAAATGGGCCATTGACTTCATGGAATGTAATCCTCCATCAGTTGATGGGCATACATACATCATTGTGGCCGTCGACTACTTTACCAAATGGGTAGAAGCCATGCCTACCTTCAACTACACAGCTGACACTGCAGCCCGCTTCTTCTTTAACCATATCATTACTTGTTTTGGAGTACCTAAACAACTCATCTTCGACCTTGGCTCTCACTTTGAGGACTCTATCTGGCGAGAGTTGTCAACCCTCCTCAAATTCAAACATCAATACGCTTTCCCCTACTACCCCCAAGGAAACGACCAAGTCGAGACCATTAACAAAAATTTGAAGACCATCCTTCAATGCACCGTTGACTGGCATAAGTCCAATTGGCATCATATGCTTTTCCCCACACTATGGGCTTATCGTACATCTACTAAAACCGCCACTAGTTTTACCCCTTTTCATTTGGTTCACGGCGTAGAATTTGTGCTCCCTATTGAGTGTTAGATCCCAGCATTGCACATCACCATTGAACTTCTTCCAAACAAAACGTCACTCGAACAATGCTTACTCCTATTAGAACAAGCCAATGAAGATAGCCGCGCAACTCTTCAAATGATTGAAGCCGCGAAGAGCCGCTCCAAAGCTGGCTATGATAAACATGTCCACCCACAAGCATTCCGGGAAGGAGACCTTGTACTCGTTTACGACCAAGCCCATGATAAACGGGAAAAGGAAAATTCGAATCCATGTGGCAAGGCCCATACATCATACACACTTGCCTCAGACACGGGGCATACATTCTGACCGATTCAGAAGGTAACCCCCTGCGCAACCCCCGTAATGGGTTGTACCTTAAACACTTCTACCCATAACACTTTTTGGACACCACAGTCCATGTTGTACAACTTTGATTCTTTTTTCACTTTCATCTTCCAAAAACCTTACATTTTGTTTTTCCTGCATGACTATAGATGGATCCTATTCCACTTTACTATGTTGGCTTTGCCGACGGTGCAAGTCATTGGTCTCCAAATATTGCCTCCGCAACTTGGGTACTCTATACCCCCTCACATGAGTTGATCCACCGCGACGGAGTGTGCATAGGTGCTGCTACTAATAACCAGGATGAGTATGATGCTGTGACCGGTCTCCTAACTGTTGCGCTCCAGATGGGTATAAGTTACCTTCATGTATTCCTAGACTCCCAGCTTCTTGTTGCCCAACTCAACAATTGTTACTAGGTACGCGATCCCTGCCGTTAGAAATTTCCTCCACACTAAACAAATAATTAGACAATTTGAATCCATTACATTCACTCATGTCCCAAGAAATCAAAATAGTGTCGCAGACCAAATGGCTAACAACATCCTAGATTGGCATACCAACCAAAACATGTAGGACCATAACCATGCAATATCATAACATCATATAGGAATCTAAAACAATAGAAACACCAAAATAATCCATCATAACACTGCATCCATGTGCATATCGTAAAAATCCTCCACGGGCATACAAGAAAAATAACAATTGCATCCACGTGCAATGAAACACAACACAAATGACAAAATGTGCATCCATGTGCATAAAAAATACATCAGCCGTATATCAACCATATATACAAAAAATATCCCCAGATGCTCATCATCATTTGGGGGCAAACAACGAGCAATCTAGTCAAAGTACCCTCCTCGATCGGTGTCCTCGTCATCACCAGCCTTGGCGGCCGACTCGTCCTCTCCCCACTCCTCCTATGGATCCTACTCCTATGGATCCTCCTCCTATGGATCCTCATCATCCTTGGGAACTCCCTGAAAATCTCGAGCCCTCCTCTCTGCTGCCAATACAGCAACCCATCTCATGATCGATCTCCAATCTCATGGACCATCGTAACATAAATCCAATATATCCGGGTCTAAGTCCCGCCAACCCTCATCTTCTATATCACTCAATAAGTGATCAAAGCCATCCTGTAAGGTCTCCAAGTCCACATCATCCTCCTGTCGATGTGCGGCCCTTGGAGCACATGGGGTTGCAATCACCATAAGACCCCCCCGGGACCAATGCCCCTCTGGTGGTTGTGGTCCCACATCTGCAAAGAACAACAAAAAGAGGTCAATATCATATAACATCTCTAACTATCATCATTAACTGGAAAGCAAACAAAACCATATGATATTCCAAGAAGAAACAAAAACACATACATACCGTTAGGCCCCCAGGCCTATCCAGGAGGCCTTGGAAGCTCAGGGTCCCTCCGGTAGTCCATCCCCTGATACGGATAATCATCAAACAAAGTTGGCATATGCAGCCACTGCCTGAAAGTATCTGTAGTAAAATATTGTCCAACATCCCCACCACCATGGTGGGGCATCATCGCCCCCCACCGCGCCATCCATGGCTCCATCACCCCTCCATCCCGGTTAGGAATGCGAGGCCGTAGCAAAGGCACCCGCTCAAAGAAAAAACAACACAAAAAGGAAGCATAGGTGAACTCCCCTCCAAGCTGCCTCACCTTGCTCAGCTCCCGTTGAACACAAGCAAGGAACATCTGCCCTAAGTCCTTGATAGTACTCGCTGAATCAACTGCATCTGCCCTCCCGACACACGGTTGGGCACCTGTGATCCGAGTACTCGAACCACGCATGCCACGATTGCTCGGGTCACCGGATCCCGCAAATATTTGACTAACAGTGCATGCTGATGCACCCGTAACACAATACCTTTGTAGCAAATCATCCATCTCAACATTCCCTGACCTCCTTGGCTGAGTGTCCGCCATCTAGCCCAAACGAGGCAATCTGGTCAAGAAGTATACAACTGCTAAGGTGAGTTCCAACCTCTCACCTCGAATCATGAAAGCCCGAATGTTCGGGTCCCAAAACCTGATCAACTTGAACACATAAGAGGCAACTGTGCAAACTTTAGCTGCCCACCCAGTGCCAAAGTAGCCTGAACGCGATGATCCTGATGGATGATCCTCATTAGGTCATCTGGTATCTCACACTCCCTCCAGGATGCCCTCGGCACCCTGAGCATCCTGCCAATCACACAAGGAAATTTCATTAAAACCATATCACATAAATATATCATTTTCCCCCAACAAAGCTCCAAATCGTGGCTATGGGAGCCACAGTTGCGATCCAGATCATAGTTGTGGGAGGCAGAGTTGAGACCCAGATCGCGGCTGTGGGAGCCACAGTTGTGATCTAGATCATGCCTGTGGGAGCCATAGATGTGATCCAGATCGTGACTGCGAGAGCCACAATTGCGATTTAGATTGCAGCTGTGAAAGCCACAAACGTGATCCCGATCACAACTGTGGGAACCACAGACGCGATCCCGATCGCAACTGTGGGAACCACAGGCGTGATCCCAATCGCTACTATGGGAGCCATAGGCGCGATCCAGATCGCGGCTATGGGAGCCACAGATGTGATCCCGATTGTGGCTATGAGAGCCACAGACGCAATTCGAGATCGTGGCTGTAAAGGCCACAGTCACGATCTGGAGCACGCGAAAGGCCTCAAAAGCCACAATATACCCCATTGGTCACCCCACGTGACTGGTACACCACCCCTGAGGACCCAATTCCCCCCCAAAATTAAATAAATTTAAAGCTAAGGGCTAATAGAGTTACCTGCAACTCATGGAATGGAAATCCAATGGTCGGTTCTCCCGCAAATGACAAAAATCCTCTGGCTCACTCAAATCTCTTGTCAAACTCAACAGTGCAAATGACATGTGTCACTATGGGTCCACTTGTTATATATAGACATTTGACCCATTTTCATTCAACCATTCGGGGTCATACAAAGTCCATTTCCAAAACCATTGATACCATTGGATTCAGTGCATCGAGAACTTCTCGGTGGTCGAGTCGGTTTCTTGATTTCATTAGCCCCCCTTTTTCAGGCATTTTTTCACATGCCCGTCATCACCTCGGCTTGCGTGCCACATCGGTCATTGTCTATTTTTGACAATTTTATATCGCCAGATTCAGTTTTCCATGTTGGTGATGATGCTTGAGCTCATTTCTTGCTTTCACCACCATATTTTGGGGGCATTTTTTCACATGCCCGTCGTCTCACCTCGGTTTGCGTGCCACATCGACCGTTGTCCATTTTTGACAATTTTTATATCGATGGATTCATTTTTCCATGCTGGTGATGATGCTTGAGATGATTTCTCGCTTTCACCACCGTATTTTTCTGGCATTTTTTCACATGCTTGTCGTCACCTCGATTTGCGTGCCACATAGGCCATTGCTTGTTTCTAACTTTTCTTACATCACCAGATTCAATTTTCTACGCTTGTGATGATGCTTGAGATAATTTCTCGCACTCATCAAAACCTTTGTTAAACATTGTGTCCATACACCTTGTCACCTCGATTTGCGTGCCACATCGACCGCTTTCAAAATTTTACAGAATCATGCATTACATCTTATACATGAGCCCTCCACTCCATCCATACTACAATTATGGTGTTGTTTTTCTATCATTCATCAAACCGCAAGGAGGCCCCATCAGTGTTCCCCCCTACCACTATCCTTGGTCCATATAAATATCCCTTGATTGAACACTTCCTCCTTGCCTCGACATTAATTTTGTTTGGTATAATTTTACCCCTTTTTTCGGGCCGAACAATTCCTTTATGAAAAAGGCACTAAGGGAGTTTCTGTTAAGCTCTTTTCTGACTCCTAAAACAATGAAAAGATCGTCGAGCAATCTTGCTTCCTTTCATGCTCGCTAAAAGTATCTGAAAGGGCGTCTACCTCGTATAAGTTTACCCCTTTTCCGAACCTTGTAGATTAATTATGAAAAAGGAATACTCTAGCCACATCGGCTTAAAGAGTTCTTCATTGCATCATTTTATGCTTTTTCGGGCCTTGGAGACTAACACATGAAAAATAACCCCTTTGGAGTCTACTTACTGCTTTTAGACTCTCAAAAATTGAAAGTAGCCTCGAGCATGAAATGTCCTGGGATCATTCAAATCCACACGACAGTACCATTTCTTGAGCACATTTCTATCCCTTCTTTGAGCTCCTTAAACCATGAAGAAGGCCCCAAAGGTACCTCTCGGCACCACAATAACTCATATCTAGTCACACTATTATGGAAGCTTCCCCAATTTGGTCACCTTTGTTCAGAGTATTATGCGATATGTCACATTCAGAGTTTCTAGATACGATCCACCAGTTTGTCTCCCTGAGTTTTTCCCACTGCATACCTTACCCCTGGTCCCTTAAGCCATGATCCCCGTACCCAAAATATTAGTTTCATATGATGTCAGTTCATCCATGTCATTCTGCTCTAGAAAAAGGAAGTTTGAGTCCCCCCCCCACTCTGAAACCTCAATTGTTCCCCATCCCCACAATATGTCAATCACATCTTCAGTAATATCACCCTTTGGTCGTACACCTTGCACTCCTATCAAGGAAACATCATTGCCTTGGTAGTTGCAGGTCTCCCTCTGTCGACGCCAGCCAATCTATTCCAGAGGATAGACCCAGAGGTTCCTGTGCCTTGGACTCATCACCATCAGTGGTGAGTGCCTGTGAATCAGTTGGAAAGGATTCCTTAGTGCCTCTCCAAATGATTATTTCTCACATGCTCGACGTCAACACCTTGATCGCATCGTTGAGATTCGTAAAGTATATAGGTCCTTTCAATTATTTTTCGAAGACCTCAGATGTCACTTGACTCTAACATATTGGTGAGTCTTCTCTAGGAACAACCAGTTACACGTTCGTATGGATATCCAGGCTGCGCTTAGCGATAGTATTTAGAAGCACCCCAGCTGTATACTTCTTCAAGTACACATTTCAGATACAGTTCAATGTACCCTTGAGATTTTGACTCCCAGTTATTGAATCCATTCAGTTGTTGGACACCTTCATATCCAGCAGTTCATCAGTCCTTCTGACATCACATTCAGAACGACTGTTGCTTTTTTCCAGTATATCAGTTCTTTAGATCAGTGATGGAATTGCACATAAGTATGTCCCAGCTTTATGCCCCCTCTGGACCATTATGACATACACAACAATTCTCCATGTATTTTTCAGGTCCCCCTTTTTTGGGCCTCACTGTTATTTATATGTCTTGATACGAGCATGGGTATGCCCGCCTCGTCCATATATTGAGATTATCCCTCATTCATTATTGAGGCCATGTATTTTTCAGCTTTTGCAGTTTGTATGGGACCGTTGTTCCAGTCTCCAATCGGTCTCATACAAACTATGATGTCTGTCGGACATACGATGAGCTCCTGCCCTCACACATCAGGGGGCAATTTGTTAACACGAAAAAAATGCTCACTAGCTCATCTCCCTAGTCACATGACCCATTTGTCCACTTTTCCTACCATTTTAGCCTCTAAAACCTCAAAAAACTCTTAAATGGTCACCAAAAAGGCTAAAATCCATCTTTTTCTCCTCAAAATAGTTAAATTTCCTAAAACAATACCAAAAACCCTCCAAAGGGGTCCAAAATTCCCAAAAATCAATTAAAAGGGAATAAAATTCAAAAATATATTGAAAAAAAGAAAAAAGAGGGAAAAAGAGGAAAAGAAACCCTAAACCATTTTACCAATACCATTGGCTACCCTAAACCATAGTTGTATTCTTCATCACCCAAAAACTATAAAAAGATGATAGAGGCTCCCCATTATTCATCCACATTCTTTCTTATCCTTATTCCACCAATTTCATTCTTGAGAACCTAAGCCCACCATTTGAGCTTAGATTCACCATTTGAGTAAGCCATTTTGGTCAATCCCCATTGTATTTGTAGAAGAGAAGGAACCATTGGAGCACTGGAGCAACTTGTCCCTACGGCTGCTCAATCTCAACCAACTTCACCATTGAGGTAACCTTTCATGTGTAACTCCATTTTTTATGAATAAAATTTGTTTTGCATGGAAGATCTGAATTTGTTACTGTTTATTGTAAGTTTATTTTATGAATGTCCATGCATATGTTAGATTAGTTTTTACTATTTACATTAGTTTTTTCACTGTTTTCTTGAACTGCTACTAAGGAATCCATTTTCCTTAGTAGGTGCCCATTTGCACAAGCTAGGGTGAAAAGCCTAGCCACAAAAATGATGTTTTTTAGTTATGAAAAAAAAAGTATACATTCAAATCTTTATTTTTTCATTTTTGTTTTTTTTACAATATTTTAAACTCAAAATTGAATACTGCAAACATAAAATATGATTGTAATATTTGAAAGTCCAAAACACTTTAATGAGAAATATTATTATTTTAAAATGAAGAACATAAAAGTGGAGGTACAATGGTTGAGTGGTATCTCACTCCAGTGAAAAGTTCTTTTGGTTTCTTCTTTCTTTCTTTAGTTCATATCATTGACATCCATTTCATCTTTTTTGTTTGGCTCATTATTTTTTCTTTAGGAGTAGCTTATATTTATTTTTCCAATCGTTGCATGGCAATCTATGTTTTTGTGAGCATTTACTTTCAATGTTATCCATTCCATTATTTTCCTAATGTTTTTTTACAATATTTTAAATTCAAAATTTGGCATATGATTTTAGTATTTGAAAGCCTAAAACATTTTGTTTTTCAAAACATTTTAAATCAAAAATATTTTTTGAAATGAAGAAATGTAAAGTGAAGGTACAATGATTGAGTGGAGTCTCACTCTAATGAACAATTCTTTTTTCTTCTTTCATTTTTCTAGTTCAGTACGACTTTCATTTACATGTTTTCTTTCTTTTTCCCAGTTCAGTACAACTTTCATTGACATCTTTTCCATTTTTCTTTAGCTCAAAGGTATTCAACTGAAACACGTTGTGAGAAATAAAATTCTACAATGTAATACATTTTATTGATAAACATTAGAAGTATTTATATACATACAAAACCAAGAAGAGATAGTTATGTCTCTGGAACTTATTAACTAAATAAAATTGTTAACTAACTATAAATGATATAACTAACCCCGAAAGATTAGTCAACATTACCCCCTTAAACTAAAGGGACATCTGACATGCCAAGCTGCATTCTGAATTTTTCAAATTTTTCATGACCCAATGCTTTAGTAAATATATCTGTAATTTTATCTGAAGTAGAACAATGTGTCAGATGAATGTTGTTGGCCTCAACATGATGTCGAATCTTGTGATATTTAGTCTTGATGTGTTTGGTTCGATCATGGAATTTGGGATTCTTAGCCAATTGAATTGCAGAAGCGTTGTCAAGAAAGAGAGGTGTTGAAGGAAGTGATGGCATGGCATGTATGATGACATGGCATGTGTGATGAAGCTGGAAAGACACATGATCGTGTTCTGGTGCTATCGTGAAGTCAGTGTTACAATCTGACATCATTTTGGAAAAGTATGGCAAGTTTGTGAAACTTTGGAAATTGATTATGGAAAAAGTAGTCAAAACTGCTCTAAGTGATGAATTAACAGTTTAAAAGGCCATTTGGAAATTCCCGAAAGGAGGTGTCATTGTGCTAATAAAATTCATCATAGATATGTTCCTTTTTGAAGTGGTTATCCACCCATGCTTTCAATTTTCCTTATGATGGTCACATGTGCAAGAAATCAATTTTCCAAAGTAGGAAAAATATTGTTTTGCATATTCGGAAATTTGGCTAAGTGGTTAATTCACAAGGCTAAGGGGCCATTTGGAAATGCCCGCAAGGAAGTGTCCTTGTGCTGAGAAAATTCATCAGTTGGCATGGTCTTATCCTTTGATGAACTGGTCATCTAGTCATGGGTTCATAATTCTCCTCTAGAGTTCACACGTGCGAAATAGAATACTGCCAAAATGAGAAAAAGGTTGTTTTCTTGTTCAAATGTAGGTTGGTAAGGCATTTGGAAATGCCCGCAAGGAGGTGTATTTTTGTTGATAAAATTCATCAGTTAGCATGGTCTTATTCCTTGATGAACTGGCTATCCATCCATGGAGTCAGATTCCTATTTGGTGCTCTCACGTGCGATATTTTGGCCTGCCAAAACAGGTGAAAAATAAGGTTTAATAACACCTTATGATATGCCCGCAAGGGTTTATGCAATGCCCACAAGGGGCTTAAGGAATAAAAATCTCCCAAGAGATTTATTATACCCACAAGGTCTAACAAAATGCCCGCAGGGGCTAAATAAATGACCGCAAAGGCTTAAGGATGCCCGCAGGGGCTAAGATTAAAGCTCGTAGGGGCTTAGGAATGTACGCAGGAAGAAGCATATGCCTGCAAAGGATAAATATCATGCCCACAAGGAAGTAATGGAGGGATTCTATGCCTGCAAGGAAGGGATTGAAGACCTATGCCCATAGGAAGAGGTGTATGCCCGCAAAGGAAGGGCTTATGTCCACAAGGGATTATGCCTGCGGGGCTTAAAAATATTCCCATAGGCACTTGGAAATGCCCGCGGGCCATTCTTGTAGACTCACATTCCCGCGGGACTTATATGAGCTTGATGAGATCGAATTTATCTTGTTGATTCCATGTTTTAATTAATATCAAAAAGTGGTTTAAATTGTTAAAAATATAACAATACTGATTCACCCCCCACTCTCAGTATTGACCAATATTCCAACATGTCATTCGAAACCATGTCAAATTTCAGCTATATATGGTATACACCCCAATTTTGAGCTTCTCTTGGTTTCGAGAATAGTTCATTCTCTACTAAACAGGGGCAACCACGTGAAGGTGGAAGCTAATTATGCCCCCCCCCCACTCTCAATTTCCCCATACCCAATTTGAAATATTAAAGAACATGCAATATACTCTATTATACAAAATAAAAACATATAAATATCATCATGATATAAAATATATAAACACGTGCCTCTACTTTTCAACAATTAAATATCATTCATCTTCTTCTTCATCCAACTCAACATCTGTATCAGGATTTGGTTCAGAATAGATATTTATGAAAGGCTCATTCACATCAACATCATCATCATCAATGTCATCTTCGCTAATATAGTCATCGACATCGTCAATGAGATCATCATTTGCTACATTTGGATGATCAACCTATTCAACTTATTCATCTAACACATCATCTGCAGCCACCTGCTCCTGATCTGAATCATCATCATCTTCTTCTTCTTCATGATTGTCTTCATCATCTACATGATTATACTTTACTGGTCTTCCTATTGGATTGTATCTAACAACGTATGACCAACCTGCTTTACCTGGTGCCTCTGAGTAAAAGACTTTCTCACATTGACTTGGAAGAACATAAGGCTCTGTACCCAGTTCAAATGCCCTTGTATTAACCATGGTAAATCCATTAGCATGCTCAATAAAAGTTCTTTCAAAATCACATTCATGCATCCGTAGCCTGTACCACTTCACCTCAAACAAAACTATTTTAAAGGAATTAAAATCACACTCAATTATGTCCTCCAAATGCCCATAGTACCTATTCTGAATTTCTTCTGGATGTCTATCACTTCTAGAGGAAACATTGGTGACTTTAAACACTGCAGTTATCCCACAATCCGAGGTTTTCATCTTATCATCCAACATTTTGATACGAAATTTACGACCATTACACCACATAGCCTTGTGATGTTTCAACCGCAACATTGACAACAAGTAAAAATACATTGTGAATTAATAAATGTCATATAGGACTTAGAAAATATATTTGAAAACTTAAACAAACCAAATACATTGAAAAAATGGGAAGTAACTAGAAAAATGTGGGTAAACAATTTACTAAATCAACTTCCCTTTGTGACGTAAGATCAGGAAATTGATGTCGATGACGATGAGCTGTTTTAATCATCTTAGTGACCCCTACCCATGATAACCTACAAAAGTATTCTTCACAATCTTCTATCCAACGCTCCATCCAATCAAGTTTGTTTGCAATGTATAAATGTAAAGCATCCCACACTCGAGCAACTATATGAAAAAATAACATTTCAATATCATTAATTAGATATCATTAAAGGCATAGTTTAATATCGTTGAATATGCGGGATTAATAAAAAAATAAAAAAATCAGTATGATAAAATAAAATTGGAAAAATACATGTGTAATATATTAATTCCACAAAATCTAATAATTACCTTTCAAGGTCCTCATTGTACCTTTCCCCAATAGGACCTCCCCTTCAAATTTGTTGATGGAGTCGAGATGCCAAATGCGAGGCACATTCATATTTTCTACTAATTTAGGTAGATATTCACTAATATACACCATGCAATGATATACCATATATCCCTCAACCATAGAACCCTGAGGGCATGCTCTTTGTCTAACAAAATCCTTCAATGACTTCAACTACCTCTCCACCATCCACATCGACCTTCTATGTACTGGTCCACATAATTCAATCTCCTCAACTTGGTGTATGAGGTAGTGTTCTTGTGCATTGAAAAATGATGGAGGTAGATAATGTTGCATTTCACACATTAGTCGGGGAATTTCTCTTTTCCAATACCTTATATCTTCTTTATGGATTTCTTTTGATGAAAGCCACCTACAAATGGTGCAATAAAATAATATCAAGCCATATATAAAATTTGCGGGCAAAACATAATATGTCAATAAGTTCTGCTACAAATCACAGACCAAGTACATTTTCCATATAAAAAATTACTTCCCTCATGTATTTACCAAGAACATAAATAATTTGTTTTATGTTGTTGTCAAAGTCGTCTGGGAGAGATAAAGGTAGAACATACTATATCAAAAAACACATAATTATTATTTATTTCCAAATAAGAGAATCAAATTAATAAAATATTGCATACCAATAAGGAAATATATTATAAACTCATAATTACCTTAATGAATGTATGCCAGTCATGTGTTTTAACCCCACCAAAATCACCTTTTTTGGTTAAGATATTCTTTATGTTAAACGAAAACCCCATTGGAAACCTGATTTTTCTAATGACCTCTTTTACAATATTTCTCTGTTGCTCTGTCAATCACCAAGGAAGACTAATATTCTGTTGATGGCCATCACCATTAGAATTAATGATCACACTTTGCAATGCGTTATTAGCTTCTTGGATGTCACTACAAATCTTTCCAATTCTTTCTTTGTCAGTCCTTCCATCTAATATTGGCCTTAACAATTTTGTTGTGTTCTTCCCGATATGCATTGTATCAAACAAATGAATTATTTGGAGGTGCTCGTAGTATGGAAACCTACTGAATTGCATCAGGTAAATTTTCATTCCTCGTGCAATCCCATTCATTCCTTAACGGCATTCATGAAACATCAACAAAATCAAATTAACACTAATTAATCAATATAGGTACATACCGCGTTGAACATAATTCATTAAAACAAACAAAGATTTATATAATATATGATACATTTTGAATGTGATTTTCATTGATGTCAAAGGAGTTCAGTGAATGACAAAAGGATAACCAAAGACATGATGGCAGGGTAAACTCAGTGAAAGACAAAGGAATGACAAAGGAAGTAATGACATGGAAAGTATGATGAGGCTAGAAAGACACATGATGGTGTTCTGGTGCTATCAAGAAGTCAGTGTTGTAATCTGACATCATTCTGGAAAAATATGGCAAGTTTGTGAAACTTTGGAAATTGACTAAGTATGAAAGAGTAGTCAAAACTACTCTAAGAGAATGCCCACCATAATTCATGGCTTGAATAAAATGTCCACACCAGCATATCAGGTTATAGCTTGTTGAAGTGGCTATCTATCCATGGTCTCAGTTTTCCTTAATCATTTCTGAGGAGAAAGTTGTATGTCTGCCAAAATAGGGTTTCAGGATAAACCTTGGAGAAATTCTTGGAAATGGCTTAACTGTTGGAAAACTAGTCTAGGTGGCCTTGGGAAAATGCCCGCCATACCTCATGGGAGAATGATAAAAACTATCTGGAAATATCATGCTCTATATTTTCAAAGAGGATATCCAACCATGGACTTATTTTTCACAGAAGGTGTTTGATGACAAAGATAACAACCTACCAAAATAGGGTTTCAGGTTGCTTTTACACCAAAGTAGCAAAAATGCCTAAGTGGCCTCAGGGAAATGCCCGCCATAGTTTTTGGGTTGAAGAAAATTCCCGCACCATATGGTCATCTTGTAGGTTATTGTTTTTTCTACCTAACCATGTTCTCATATTGACTTAAAAGTGTCTGAGGAAGAAGTTATGGATATGCCAAAACAGGGTTTCAGGCAGATTGGACCAAGTCTAGGAAAGTGTAAAATTGTCTAACTATAAAATCACTAAAAATACCTAAGTGACCTCAGTAAAATTCCCTCCATGTCTTGAGTGTGATGTCTTAAATAATTTTGAGAGTATGGATCTCTAGAATGTTGTTTGGTGCATCCAACCATGGTCTCAGATTGTCCAAAGAGTCTCTGAGGAGGAAGATATCAATCTGCCAAAAGTGCCTCTCAGCTTGATTTGCACTACTCCAATAAAATGCCCGCCGAGGAGAGAGAAAGAGGCTTCAAGAGGTGAAATTGGTTTAGATGAAGTCACCTTATTGGACTCTATCCATCGGATGTCTCACACTTCAAAATTGGTGAAAATAAAAATCTCATGTTACCCTAGGGTTTGACAATTTTTGTCTAAGTGTTGAATTAGCAGTATTAAAAGGACATTTGGAAATGACTTCAAGGAGGTGTCCTTGTGCTAATAAAATTCATAGGGTGACATATATTTGTTCCTTGTTGAAGTGGTTATCCACCCATGCTTTCAGTTTTCCTTATGATGGTCACATGTGCAAGAAAACAAACTGCCAAAGTAGGAAAAATATTGTTTTGCATATTCAGAAATTTGGCTAAGTATTGACCAATATTCCAACAATACATAAATAATTTGGCATACCTTGGCGATTTCTATTATATTCCAACTTCCATAGGTGAGGTGTCATTCTTCGTGCTTTTTTTTCCATTCTCTTCTTTACCATTGAATTTTGCTTTGTTTGTAGTTCGATAACTATGGTTCTTAGGCAGAAAGTGCCTATACTCATCAAACACTTCCTTTACTAAACTCCTTGAATGACGAGATTTTATCCTGGGACCACAAACTGGACATGAAAATTTACCCTTTGTTTGAAGACCTACAAGATATTTGAATTAGTGAAGAGAATTAGAATTACCATTTAAAATAATGCATGATATTTTCAATAGATATATATATAATATTAAAGAACAAAAGAAAGTAACAATATAACACAAAAATGTGTTAACTCGGGATCATCATGAATTGTCCATGCAAGTATTCCATGGAATTGAAATAGTTTTTGACCTATTGGTCTAGATATGTCATACATAGTGACGCAAACCCATAACTTCAACAACTCATCAATAAGAGGCTCAATATATACGTTCATATCTTTAACTTGGTACTTACCTAATTGGTCCAACACACATGATTAATTATATTTAGTTATATGTCGTTATATATAAAAGACATAATTATCATGCACGAAACAAAGAAATGAAGTATTTAGTGATCAGACTTTCAAGTAAAAAAATACAAATTAATTAAATACCTGGAACAATCATTCCCAACATTGTGTGCTCTCTCTTGATTGACATCCAAGGAGGAAGGTTGTTGTTTATAGAAAAAATAGGCCACACTGAGTAGGTAGAACGAAGCTCTCCAAATGGATTGACACCATCAGCTGCCAACAGAAGTTTAACATTACGATGTTCTTCTTTGAAAATTGGCCACTTTTCTTCGATGTACCTCAATGCAGAACCATCTGCAGGCATTCAAAGAACATCTTCTCGACTTCTGTTATTTGCATGGAAATCCATAAACTGTACTATACTTTGACACATGAACAACCGCTGTAAACGTGGAATTATAGAATATAACGAAGAACTTTGTGAGGCACCTTTTTTGTCACTTTATCGGTTGGATACCTACTTGTTTGACATTGTGGGCATTCATTTTCTAATGCAAATTGTCCATAGTATATGATATGATCATTAGGACATGTATCACTAGCTTGATACTCCATTCCAAATTCTTTCATAATCACATATATCTCTCGATATGTGCATGGTAAAATATTTGACGTTGGTAATATAAATTCACCTAACAATCTACAAAATTCAAAAGAATAAGTCAATGTAAACAATATTAATCATCAATATCACATCCATACTTTACAAATTAGATAACAATATAAATATAGGAAAAAATTCAACCCTTTATGTACATGTGAACATGCAGACATAAATAATTAACAAATTACATACCTTAGTATCTATGTGAGACATGTGTTTGATAAACCATTCAAAACCTTCAAGTTCACTAACAACAATATGTTAAATTTTCAGTATTAAATCACAATACTATAGGATCTTTGCTGAGAGAATAACATCTACAGTATATCAATGCATGACAATAATATGACAAGCATCACAAGCATCACAAGAATCAAAAGCATAGAGACAAGAGACACAGAGTTTCCGTGGGGAAAACCCTAAGGTGAAAAACCCCACAAACTTCCTCAGAGATAGAGAGAGCAATGGCTCAACCAAAATACAACCAAATAATACAGAGATAGTCTCCTAGCAGATGATCCTCCTCCTCCTCACTAGTGCGCCACTTTCCAGAGAGAGAGATAGATACTTTTCCGAGTAAGTAAAATAGAGATCTCCTATCTCTATTTATACTCACCTTTTTGCCCAGTGACCTACTGGGGCCGACTTGTCTACTTTAGTACATCCACATTATATTATATATTAATTAGGGCCGACCCCATAAGGTGGTCTAATAACCCATCGGCAAGTACACACACTTGCGACACTTGTCAATCCACATGACGACACTTCGTTATAGAGGAATAACACATCTCTTATAAGGGTACAATAAATATACATATAATATACTGATGAAATACATTCCGAAGTTACATATACATCAACACTCCCTCTTAACAAGGAAGGTATTTATCGACACAGATTTGCTAGACAAGTCTTCTTCTCTGGATCATCGTCATCGATGCATCGTCATCGTCATCGTCACTGCTGCTGCTATCTCATCCAATCTCTGTCTCTACTCGTCATAGGAAGTTCTACAGAGCCAGTCCTTTTTCATACTGGATGTAGGCCCACCACCTGCAGGTCTTCATCATCACTGGCCATACTGTGGAATCCTCAGGACTTTTACGTGCGTCACAAAACCTCGCAAGAGCATCCCAGGCTGTTACGAGCATACTGCTCTACCTATAGGATCTCCCAGGGCAACGAATTACATGTGACCTCACCACAAAACCTCGCAAGAGCATCCCAGGCTGTTACGAGCATACTGCTCTACCTATAGGATCTCCCATGGCAACGAATTACATGTGGTCATGGCAAAACCTCGCAAGAGCATCCCAGGCTGTTACGAGCATACTGCTCTACCTATAGGATCTCCCAGGGAAACGGATTACATGCCATAGGACAAAACCTCGCAAGAGCATCTGCCAGATATCCCAGGGCAACGAATTACATGCCATAGGCAAAACCTCGCAAGACTATCTGCAGATCTCCCAGGGCAACGAATTACATGTCCTCCCAGAGCAAAACCTCGAAAGAGCATTTGACAGATGTCCCAGGGCAACGAATTACATGCCATAGGCAAAACCTCGAAAGACCATCTGCAAATCTCCCAAGGCAACGAATTACATGCTCATCTGCACAACCTGATCCACGGCCACAGAGTATCAACCTGATACTCACCATACATCATCCTGATGTATCCATGATCATCCTGATCATCATCACTGCAACGTCCTGCTGCATGTCATCTGGAGCAACATCCTGAAGCTCGTCATCTATGATCATCCTGATCATTACTGCAACATCCTGCTGCATGTCATCTGGAGCAACATCCTGAAGCTCGTCATCTATGATCATCCTGATCATTACTGCAACATCCTGCTGCATGTCATCTGGAGCAACATCCTGAAGCTCGTCATCTATGATCATCCTGATCATTACTGCAACATCCTGCTGCATGTCATCTGGAGCAACATCCTGAAGCTCGTCATATATGATCATCCTGATCATCACTGCAACATCCTGCTGCATACCAAGTATCTACCTGATACATATCATCATACATGATCCTCCTGATCATCAACGCAACATCCTGCTGCATACCAAGTATCTACCTGATACATATCATCATATATGATCCTCCTGATCATCAATGTATCCACCTGATACAAATACAAAACACATGATATATATCACCATACATGATCCACCTGATCATACAATGTATCCACCTGATACATATACAGATACATGGTCCAAGCATCCAACATGATGCATATATAAAATACATACACATCATCCAACTGATCATATCCAGCATCCAACATGATGCGTACATACATACATAAAATGATCCAACTGATCATATCCAACATCCAACATGATGCATACATACATACATAAAATGATCCAACTGATCATATCAAGCAGAAACTAGAACATCATCCTGATGCTCATCATCCAGCGCTTACATCCACAGCCATGTGAAGAATCCTCCTTCCAACATGCTTGGAATGGCTTCAGCAAATGTGTCCATCACTTCTTCCTCGAAGTGTCCTCGATCTGAAGAACGCCAAGCCTCTCTCTGAAGTACTCGAACTTTACCCTGGCTAGTGGCTTCGTCAGCACATCTGCAATCTGCTCGTTCGTCGCAACATACAGGAGCTTCACAGCTCCTCTCTGCACCATATCCCTGATATAGTGGTATTTGATCTCTGTCATGAAACACTGGGTTCTCGGACAGCTTCACACAACTCTGGTTATCACAGAAGATACCAGTAGCCTCCAACGGGAGATCAAATAACTCAGACAGTAGCTTCCGTAGCCATACTGCCTCACAACTAGCTGAACAGGCTGCAACATACTCTGCCTCAGCTGTACTCAGTGCTACACAGGACTGCTTCCTGCTAAACCAAGAGATCACACCTGATCCCATACTGAAGCAACACCCAGATGTGCTCTTCCTATCTGCAGCACTGCCAGCCCAATCTGAATCAACATAACCCTGCAGGTTAAACTTTTGATTCGCCTCATATCTGAGCCCATAATCCACTGTACCCTTCAGGTACCTCAGAACATGCTTTACAGCAACAAGGTGAACACTCCTCGGATCCGTCAGGAACTGGCTCAATGTGTTCACAGCAAAGCAAATGTCTGGTCTCGTGTTCGTCAGGTACATCAAGGACCCAATCATCTGACGATACATAGAAACATCAACTGGCTCAGATGAAGCATCACAAAGAAGCTTCAGATTCGATGCCATAGGTGTGGCCATGGCCTTGCAATCCATCATCCCAAATCTCTTCAGGATATCTACTGTGTACTTCCCTTGACCAAGGAAGATCCCACCTGCATTCTGCCACACCTCCATACCTAGGAAATAGTGCATCATTCCCAAATCTTTCATGTCGAATTCAGCTGCAAGCTTCCTCTTGGTATCTGCAATCATTCTGTCATCTTCTGTCACAAATAGGTCATCTACATACAGTAGTAGAATCACAGGATTCCCTTCCTCAACTTTGTAGTAAAGGTTGGAATCTGCTTTACTCTTGGTAAAGCCCAAACTAGATAGGAAACTGTCCATCCTACCATACCAGGCTCTGGGAGCTTGCTTCAAGCCATACAAGGCTTTCTTCAGTCTGCACACATATGACTCCCTGTCATGTATCTTAGAACCAAGTGGCTGCTTCTTCTTCAACTACACCATTCAAGAAAGTTGTCTTGAATCCATCTGGTGTATCTTCTATTTCATCACTTTTATATTTCTCTATGCTGCCATTTGCAACATGCTTGATCTGAAAGTTCTATTTGGAAGTCACAACAGAATTCCCTTTAGCTCTTGGGATCGCATCCCAAACATCATTCTTCATGATCGACGGATCATGGCATTTCATTTCTTCATCCCAGATCCTGGGAACTTCAATATCTTCAATAGATATCTTTGTTGCTGGAACAAATGTTGTAGTCCTTTTGTAGGTGAAGATATACGGTCTTTCCTACACAACAGATTAAATTGCATGATTAGAAACATCTCATAATTTTCAGAACAAATTCTTACACATGAAGAAATATGTCATACAGTCATGCATTCATGCAATTATCTTAGCCAATGCTTCAATACAACATTTATCCATATCCCGTAACTTTCTAGATGCCTTCCAATCTCTACCAGAACATTGTTAAGAGTGTGCACAACTCCCAACATGTCAGCAAAGAGGTTTCATTCTAGATAAGTAGCAATGGAATGTTGTACAGTGCCATAGGCCACTTACCCAACACATGCATATTAGTAGTATACTGTTCATTAATTCAATCATTCTAATATGCACAATACATATCCTAAGTCTAGGAACATGAGCATATACATCATTGAACAATTTTATTTAAGCAAACAAATATACAAGATAATTAAAATACTTATCTTTGTTTATTTGTTGGGTGGACTCCCTCTGAGTCTTTTCTTCCTTGCAGGAGCTGCTGGAGTCCTTCTAAACCTTCTTGTTGTGGAATGTAGAGATATGGACAACTCCCTCTGAATATCTGCACCCTTGCAGAAACCACTGGAGTGTGCTCCCTCTTGATCTTTGCTTCCTGGATTACCTGTTCTTGAACTCATATTCATCCTTGGTCCCTATGCATGCTTATTAGTATCATGATTGTGTTATCCTTGTAATCTCATACAAAATCATACATTCATTAAAACACAATAATCTCAAGTATGTATAGTCATGATCATTTCAAACAGAAATAATAAGCATTAGCATTCAAGGTTTATATAGGACTCTTATGGTTAGTCATATCATAAGAAACATAACATGTATAAACCTGTAATTACTCAAACCTATGACTCTTCTGGTTAGTCATATTATTAATTAAGGTAAGACACATAATATGCATATGCCCATGATTATTCAAACTTATGACTTTATGAACAATCATCATCAATCATGCCATGCATACTTATATGATAGATCCTATGATATAAGAAACACATACCTGGTCACCATATTTGCTAGTTATGTCTAGCAATGTGTTCTTGTTCTCTTCAATGACCTGCATAACTCATTAGTTAACTTTTGCAAAAACAAATTATACATACCTCTATGTGATCCATGACTATGGATGAATCTTTGTATTTATGTCACCATGGCATGTTCAGGTTGTCCCTTCAAATTGTACAAACCTCCCTCTTGCTTTCCAATCACTACTGCATCATCTATGGTCTTTCCCTTTGGCCACATTAGGACTTGGCCATCCACAAATGCAACCCTCATACCTTTTGCATCTAATGCAGAAATGGAGAGTAAGTTCTTCTTGAGCCCAGGTACATAAAGTACTTCTTTCATCTTCAATGATTTTCCAGAATCTAGATTGTAGGAGGCTTCACCGCTTCCTTTGATTGGGTATTGATAATCATCCCCAAGTTTCACCTTATGGGGTGATTCATGTTCAGAAAGATTCACAAAAGATTCCTTGAACCCAGTCATGTGTTTGGAGGCCCCACTATCAATTAACCAATCATTACATCCATGGGAGATGGTACCAGTGAGTGCAGAGATCAGAACATACTCTTCTTCACTTGATGAATCATCATCACTACTGCTTTCTGCCTTAGCTTTCTTCTTTGGAGGTTCATCATCTTCAGCAGCATGAGCATGAAACCTTCTTTTGCTGCCCTTCTTCTTCTTACTAGAGTTGTTGTTATTATCCCTTTTGTTCTTAGGACAATCTGAAGCAAAGTGACCCTTCTCATTGCATGTGAAGCATCTTAGGTCTTTCCTGTTCTTCTTTTGATAGGACCTATTGAGTCGAGAGGGATCCTTCTTGATTTTGCTTCTTTTGGTGTGAGCTGCAAGAGCTTGATCTTCTCCTCCCATCTTTTCCTCACGAGCTATAAGTCTAGCTTCTTCTTGAGAGCATTCTTCTCGAAGTCTACTGAAGGAGATCAACTTCTTCCTTGCACAAATTCCTTGAATAAAGGAATCCCATGACCTGGGTAGGCCATTTAGAGTGGTCATCACCACTTCACCATTCTCCACCATTTCATCTACTGCTTCTAATTGTTCCTTGATCTGAGAGACCCTTGAAAAGTAGGATTGAATGGTTTCTCCATTCTGAAACTTCACTGCTTTCAATTGGTTCCGCAGGGTCATCTTCCGATTTATGTTCTTTCCTTCAAATAGCTTGGTCAAAGATTCAAACATCTCTTTGGGTGTCTTGAGAGAAGACACATGGGGTATGAGATGGTCTTTGATAGAATCAGCAATGATTCTCTTTGCCTTGACCAAGTTATTCTTGTGCAATACCTTGGCCTCTTCATCCTCTGGGATAGGGATGTCTTCTTTCACATATGAGTCCAACTCATTCTCTTCCAGGATTAGCCCAATCCTATACTTCCAGGCTCGGAAGTTATCAGCCCCTTCAAGGCTTATCCTCAAGCTTGGTGTGAAGAGACATCTTTAAGAGTACTTCAAATGGAAATAGAAAAGATTTAGAACTTACCACTTGAAGTGCTGAAAACTGGATCTGGTCCCGGATTAGGGTTTGTCAGAGAAACCCTAAAAATTCAAAATGTGAATTTCAAAATTCTGAAAGGATAGAAAGATGCGCCTTGGAGAGCTGATCAGCCTAGTGCATTCAGAATTTAAGATCAGCAAAGTCTTGTCCTTCAAAATTGCCCTTTTGTCCTCCCGGGTTCACTGGGGAGAGCCCTGAATTAGGGTTTGAGTTTCCCGGAGATCTACCCAGCCAAAAATCTCGATCCAAAGCTCAAACCTTCGATTTTTGCAAGGAGCTTCCAGCTGTACCTTCAGTTTTCAGAAATTCCTATTTTTGTGGAAACCCTAATTTTTAGGGCCAAAACTGAAAATGCTCGGAACTGAAATCTGATTGGACAGAAAGATGCGCCTTGATGAGTAGATCCAATCTACTATACTGAATTTCAAAAATCTGTGGAGAGAAACCCAATAAACAAGCAATACAAGCTTCCGTCACTGCAAAATGTCTTCTTCTCAGTTAAGCTCTGATACCATGTTAAATTTTCAGTATTAAATCACAATACTATAGGATCTTTGCTGAGAGAATAACATCTACAGTATATCAATGCATGACAATAATATGACAAGCATCACAAGAATCAAAAGCATAGAGACAAGAGACACAGAGTTTCCGTGGGGAAAACCCTAAGGTGAAAAACCCCACAAACTTCCTCAGAGATAGAGAGAGCAATGGCTCAACCAAAATACAACCAAATAATACAGAGATAGTCTCCTAGCAGATGATCCTCCTCCTCCTCACTAGTGCGCCACTTTCCAGAGAGAGAGATAGATACTTTTCCGAGTAAGTAAAATAGAGATCTCCTATCTCTATTTATACTCACCTTTTTGCCCAGTGACCTACTGGGGCCGACTTGTCTACTTTAGTACATCCACATTATATTATATATTAATTAGGGCCGACCCCATAAGGTGGTCTAATAACCCATCGGCAAGTACACACACTTGCGACACTTGTCAATCCACATGACGACACTTCCTTATAGAGGAATAACACATCTCTTATAAGGGTACAATAAATATACATATAATATACTGATGAAATACATTCCGAAGTTACATATACATCAACACAATATAGCAGATAGAAGATTTATTTTTAAGCCTTCATAAAGAGGTTGACGTGACTTCTCGAGTAGGGGATCAAAATCATGACTATCATCCTGGTTTTCCTCATCCTTTGGAGCAAATGTGTCTTGGATCAATCTATGTATCTCATCTTCCTGATTTGTATCACTAACATTATCTCCACCCATATCATCATTAAGAACTTGATCAACTACAATATTCTGATCTAGAAGTTAGTCACCCTGTAAATGAGTATTTCTGCTAGTACTTGAAAAATAACTCTCTGGAGGGCAATATTTTGGGGGCATTGTCTATATATTTACAAACAGCGTATTAAATTAGTGTGTATAGAACATATAATAAAACGATAAGACATTTTGCTGAAATTCATGACATGATGACTATTACAGAGAATACGTTAAAAATTGAATAACCTCTTACCAAGGGACGATATTCATAACCCCCTTCGGTGTGCCCCTTCTCCCTACAATTTCTTTCATCTGTTGTTATTAAAAGTCTTCTTCTTTGCAAGCCCCTGTAATCAGATCAAGGGAAATAACATTTTCCATCTCCCCTCACCTCTAATGCCGCTCTAAATTGGGCAAGCTTCCTTGCATTTTCATTCATAGTGACAAATCCTTGTAGTGACAAGTAATTGTCTTACCTACACCATACCAAATAGTAACTTGTCAAACAAATTAGATATAAGTATATTTCTAAATACAGTATATTATATACCAATTTCTATAAAGAAAAACATTAAGACTGAAGTTTTCATTGATGCCAACAAGTGTTGTGCAATGGACTTTGATTTACTCACAAGGAGACCTTGATAGTTTGGGCATTGGAACACTAGGTGGCCCAAATGGTCCAAATGAAAGTTTTCCTTGATGCATGTTTACCTTTTATGAATTTACCAGATGATTGTTGAGTATGACTCTCTAGTTTTGGATATGGTTAATAAAGAATGTATTTAGGAAACACTTGTTGTTGGTATCTAATTGTATGGCTTATATTATTGGAAAAACATACAAGAGAAAACAAAGAACAAGGGCGGCATAACCATGTGACACAGTTGAAGCTCATAGTTCAAGTGTTGAAGAATCCAAGGCAATCACAAGCATAACTGGAAGTTCTTGGATACTACTAAGGTGGTTTTCAATTATGATTTCGGGTTTAATAGAACTATAGAAAAAAGAAGAGGTTTAATTAGTAATTAATATATAATCATTGTATGAAAATCCTATAAAAACATGTAAGTATAACTAATTAATCACACGAAATATATGTAGCGATGCTAAATTAAAAAATAAAAAATAAAAAATTACATTTCGTTCAAACATGCATGTTAAAAAAAATCCTAATTTTTTTCTTTCTTAACATATAGACAATAAAGATAAAAATATTAACCTTGCAAGTTCAAAATACGAGCTATGTAGAATATCCGAGCTCAAACAATCACCACGAAATTTGTCGCAAGTTCAAAATCCGGGCTCAATCAATCACAAGGAACCTTGTCGCAACTATAGAAAATGTGTCGAAAATTGTCTTAAAGTATGTATTTATAGATCGATGATCGTCGATCTATCGATGCAAATGCATGGGTTGACCCACTCATAAAAATCCAAGAGTTGTTGGAAGCTAGCATTGGTTTGGTGGGTGTGAAAAGATAGCCATAGGTCGTCGATATAGAGTCGAAAGTTCGTCGAAAATTAAAAAACGTCGATATTGCCATGGTTTTTCCGCCATGATAAAAAAAATGAAAAGACATCTTAAATTTCATTGTATTAATCCACGAATCTTCAAAACGTGGAAATATTTCGTGGAAAAATATGCCCGAATGTACTAGTGACATAATCAATTACAAACATGACAGTTAATTTTGTAGATGTTGGCACCATGTGCCACTACATGAATACCATATAGTACTATGTGTAGGTCATTGAGGATTGACTATATTTCTAGGTTTGTCATGCAAAAGATGGGAATTCGGACATGCAGGTCACCAAGGAAGGTTGCATGTTGATAGGAGCACTAGAACTGTCACAAATCCACAAGGATGTTCTAACAATTGTGGGGTAAGGAATAATATGTGTAAATATCTATAGGATGCACAATGTCTTGTAGATGCAGATGGATCTTAAGTGTGATGGGAAAAAATGCTTGCACACAAATGCCTTTTGTGTAACATCAATGCAAACACAACATTCTCTTCGCTCAATGCAGTAAACTTCTATGCATATTTGCAAAGCACTTTTGGTCACAATGGAAAGGATTTCATTCATAGACACTTATAAAATATTTCACAGTTTGTACTAATGTTCAAGAACTAGAACTTGAATAGAACTAGAACTAGAACTAATACCCATAAATGTACCATAACTAGAACTAAAACCCTCCCAAATCCTAGAATTGGGCAAGGACCCATGCCTCATGTGAACTTCCTAATCTCTTGAACACAAGTGATTTAGACTATAAGCACCCTAAACTCTCTTGTTATTAGTTTTCATTTTCTCTCTTGCACACTTATGGATTCTCCCTCTAGTGAACCCATAAATCATCTCTAATACACTTCTTAGGTTGTAATGTTGTGCTACCCTAACATTGTTTTTCTCCTTGTTTATTACATGAATTAGGGTTTGTTGGTTGGTTCAATTTCATACTTGTGGTCTCTTATGAACCTCAACATGGTATACAAGAGAGTGTGGGAATTCCTTACTCATTTCTCTATTGGTTTATGCCCACAACTAGGGTTTATGTCATAGCTGCAACCCTAGGTTTTATTGACCTACTATTGTGTTGATTCAATGGACATTGATAAAATTATCTTAGCAATCTTATCGTTTGTCATCCATAGGTACATGCCCATGGTTTATTGTTAAACATTGAATTGATTAGTGATATTCTTGTTCAAGTATGCCTATAAATAGGATTGTGGAAATTGGTTTCAATGAATTTTATCTAACAATATCGCTATGTAAGAATTGCTTGCTTATTTGTTTGTTGTTGATGCTTAATTTCATTTGATTTTACCCTTGCTCAAACTATCATAAGTATTCCATGTCTCGATTTCCTTACCTATTTTATTTTGAACCTCATATTTCCTTAAGCCATTTGTGAGTTGATTACATCATTTGTATCTTGAAGATGCATTTTTATTGAGTCTTTGTACTTGTATTTATGCAAGCAAGGAAGGAACTAGGGTTTCGGGGGCAAAAATTAGAGGATACTTGAAGTGTTAATGTTTGAGTCCTTTTGTGAGATGGACGTAGATCCTAGGGCATGTGACAAAGAAACCCTAGAGGATACTTGGAGCTCTTTGATTAGAGAGCTTGTGTGAGGCATTCTTAGTGAAACAAAAAAATTGGACTTGATGGTGTTGGTGTTGTCTTTTTGTAGAGCCTTTGGTGTGGCTAGAGAGCATGGTGGGTAGTCAGACATGCAGACCACCAAGGAAGGTTGCAGGTTGATAGGAGCTCTAGCATTGTCATGAATCTACAAGGACATTCTGACAATTGTGGAGAAAGAGATAAGATGTGCAGAGATCTGTAGGATACACTATGTCTTGCAAATGAAAATGGATCTTGAACATAAATAGGTTTGTGGAATTTGATTTCAACGACTTCTATCTAACAATATCACTATGTAAAAATTTCTTGCTTATGTATATGTTGTTGGTGCTTAATTTCATTTGATTTTACCTTTTCTCAAACTGTCATAAGTAAGTGAGAAATGAATAATTCCTTACCTTGTTAGAGGCTTGGAAAGTAGGATAAGATGCTTTAGTTTCATAACAAGCCCCAAGAAATTGTCAAAATTTAGATGACACGCGAGTGGGTTGTAGAAAGGAACCACCGTAGCCATTCATTGAGCTCCTCTTTATTTCAAGAATAATTTAATATTCTCTACTAAACAGGGCCAACCACATGAAGGTGGAAGCTCTTATGGCCCCTCCCCCCCTCACATCACTCTTAATTCCCCATACCCAATGCATGTACTTGAAAAAAAATTATGTGCAAACATGTAGATTTCATCATAAAGAAACATTTACCATTCATTCAATAAAATCTAACATTCATTAAACCATTCATTCATTCAGTAAGGAAAAAATTATGCATGACATTATATTATCAAAAATAATTACACAGTATTTCTTCAGTCACTTCTTTCTTTATTTTTTTCTTTACAAAATCAACAAGAAACTCATCTTCTGGAACTTGTTGTTCAGTTCTTGGTGCTTCATCAACTTGTCGTGATGTCTGCCTAGTAGAGTACTCGCGATGTGTATTTTGCGGCAAGGGGTCTGGATTTGTTGCAATAATTTGAAAATGTTACATTGATATATTCTGGTATTATAATGACAAGTATTTCATTTTACAAAAAAATTACAAAGGTGTTTTTTTACCTTATGTGCCCACATCATGTACTTCATATTCATGTTTAGGCTCAACCTGTACGATGTGACCCTCTACACGCTCTGCAGTTGAAACATGGAAAAGTAAAATTAATGTTCACCATCTGCAATGCAATATTTAAAATTGTAGCATATGAATAAATTCATTACCAGGATTTGAAGCATGATCTTCGATTGGTTGTTTTCCATCCTCGACATTGAGTGGATTGTTGATTTCCTGCTCAAAACAGAGTCAATATTTTATGGCAATTATTTATAAAGAATAGATTTCACAACTAATAAATCTTCATTAAACTATATATATTTTATATACCTGTGCACAAGATGGATCACCAGAAGACTATGTTCTCCCAGACAATATTTTTCGGCATTCAACAACAGCTCCATAGCCGTGCTGGAAGACAAGCTTCAAGTCTTCCTCAATGGGCACTTCCTTGAATTGTTCAGCTTGCATATTTGCATAACGTCACAAATTTACCTTTTGAAGTGCAATAAAACGAAAATAATTTGCAATTTATTCTTTGGATGCATTATTGGTTTTTAGATACTTACAATTCGTGCTGCCAAATTCGAATAACCACCAGGCCCAAGCTTGTGCTGACCAATTTTTTCTTGTCTTTCCTTTGTGGCCTTTGATGTGTCTGACAGCCTATGAAAGTGTTGAAATACATTAGATGTTCCAAATTTGATATAAAAATTAAGAATAATAAGGTTTATAATTACATTGTGGAAAGTACTACATACCTCCCTGTTCCTGGTGGTAACTTTCCTTATTTTCTCAGAGCCCTCTCCTTTCCATGTTCCACTAGGGATTTCCACTCTATTGTTGGAATCATCGGAGGGCACTCATACCTAGGGTTCCTTTCTATATGAACCCTATATTGGTCCTGGAAAATCTTCATATGTTGTCCAACCTTCTTTAGGACCGCGGCTTTATTAAAGGTCTTGTTACCAAACAGGACAACCAACCAATTAGTGAGATCATCTTTTAAATTTTTAATTTGTTTATCCCACCCTGTGTGGATGGTGGGCCCAAATATATCCAAGGAAAAATCATTTATATGTTTATAGAAAACATCATTTCCTGCAAAACGATCATGCCATCATTAGTTGAAAAACAATGTTTTATCGGTATATTACAATTAAATTATAAACACTAACTTGAACAATGTATAATTACTTGGGATCTTCTCTAATTATAAAATAATAAATGAATTTATATTATGATTCAAGATTCCCCAACTTACTTTCAAGGCCTGAGATCTCTTTACCAAAACATCAACCTTGGCTCTAATCTCATCTTTCGGCGACTGACTGAATAGTAGGCGAAGGATATCCTCATTAATTTTTTTCAAGGTATTCTCTATCATCTTAATCAGGTCTAGAGAAGAGCCAATGTCAGCATCTGACATCAAATCAACCACATCAAAATCTATTGATTTCTCTGACGCTAGATCACACGCCAAATCAGTGTTCCGCAAGAAAAATATATAAAACATTAATGACGTGAAAGAAATAGATTGAAGAAAAAAGTATATTAAAAAAACATATCGATCATGATAGATTCCTAAAATTACAACTAGGTTTACCTGATGCCTCGATGCTGGTGTCGTTTGATCCATAGCCGGGGACTTTCCCCGATCACCCCCCTTACAAAAAGAAGTAGAAAAAATTATCATAATGAAACCAATATACACACGAAAATACATAACAAAAAAAACATTATGCTTCATATTATATTTGTACAATTACAATGAATTATACCTGCTTCCTCAAGGATCGTCTACTCATCAGATCAATGGTTATAGGTGACCTTCCCCGATCTACTAATAGGGAGGTGCCCCTTACAGAACCCTGCATCAAAAACATAGAAAAAATTATCTAAACGAAACAAAAATACTCACGGAAACAACATAATAAGAAAACATTTTGACGTATTTAAATTGTACAGTTACAATCAGGTTTACTTGTTTCCCCGAGGTTGTTTTCGTCTGATAAACAGCTGGGTGGTTTCCCTGATCAACACTTTGCAACAAAAATATAGGTAACATTATCTAAATGAATCGAATATACTCTTGAAAAAACACAACAAAAAAAAACTTTTTGTTGATATTAAATTTGTACAATGGCATCGATGTATACCTGCTGCCTCGAGGAAGGTTTGGTATCATCTACTGCTATGGAGGTTCCCCTTACAGAACCCTACATAAAAAACATAGAAAAAATTATCTAAACGAAACCAAAATACTCATGGAAACAACATAATAAGAAAACATTTTGACGTATTTAAATTGTACAATTACAATCAGGTTTACTTGTTGCCCCAAGGATACTATCGTCTGATAAATAAACGGGTGGTTTCCTCGATCAACACTCTGCAACAAATATACAAATAACATTATATAAACCAAATGAATATACTCATGAAAAAACACAGCAAAAAAAACTATTTTTTCAAAATATATTTGTACTATTACAAAGATGTATACCTGCTATACTCCTCTGACTGGCTCATGGGGAGATGACCCGATCACTACCCTACAAAGTAAATATAGAAAATTTAAATCAAATTATAACAGTCGATTAACGAAAAATCCTTAAGATTTTAAATTCATTAATAAAAGGTTGGGTAGATTGTTAGATGTACCACTCCACAGTAACTGTGTTTGTATCTACTCGATTCAAATTGTAATTAATAAGCAATTATTCCCTTGCAGCTATTGATTTAATGGCACATAAAAAACAAGGTTTCCTTCACGCCCCTCAAATATGCAGTTGGGTTTCTTAATTATAGACCCTGGTTGTGTATTGTTCATAAACCCCCAATATTCCATGTGGCTTTTGAACTTCCGTCAATGTACAATGTTGCTCCTATATTTTGATCTTTGTCTTTCAGCTGTAAATAATTTGCTGACAATCCATATCTACGCATACTTCATGTATATTGGACCAGGCGCATCCAATCTTTGTAGTTGTAACAAGGTCCAACATACTCCATCAATTTTGTGCATTTGTCGTAACCTACCTTTATGCCATCCATGCAAAACAACCCCAAACCATGTACTGACGATGGTGCAATTCGATATATCCTCTTGTTCACACAAAAATATGTGTTTAGTTGAGGAAGATCCTTGGGTACCCATTGTTTCACTAGATGTTTGTACCTCAAGGGCACCTCGATGTCGCTTATTGTCTCATCATCATAGGAGCATGACCCCCCTTCAGCTAGAAAAAATTCCATGTGTTTTGGGAATTTTCTTCTGATCTTTTGACATCTAGTTGATATAACTCTTGTAGACCTACTCGATGTCTCACTTTCCTCTAGTCTTCCTAACTCACCTTGCTCGAGGAAGACATATCTGACAAATACCTATTTGGTTCTACTTGCACCATGGGAAAAAATTCAAATAGGACCTTGTTGGGTATGCATAATTCATGTTAGAAAATTACAAGGCATTAAGGCATACATTTTCCATTGACGATGAGGTCTATAAAACACTAATTTCAACCCATAATGTATCTCTTTTGAACTCAAAACATCATCGCAATTCCATGACTATCTCTTACTGATATGAGTATGTTGGGTTCATCATGGATGGTCAGCACAACTATTATTGTTACATGTTCGATGGCACCAAATCACATAGAGGTAACCACTTAGTATCATAAGTAATATTTTATATTGATTTAAAGAATAATATTTTATATTGACTTATAGAGTAAATTTTTATATTGGCATATAACATGCTTCCTTGGAATTAGTTTTGAGTTGGACCAACTACCCTTCTCACCATTCACATTCCTATTCTTCTCAGCATGGCTCAAATCTAGGTAGAGTGCATTCCGCTTATTATTCTTCTCCTAAATCATTTATTTACATATGTTAGAGTGCAAAGAAATATTTTATTATAAGTAAGAAAATATCTTTAAATGAATTTTACCTTCAGAACTGTTGACTATGAAGATTAAATGTAAAGTTTTTAAATGCATTCATTAAGCAATGTTTTCTTTGGTCTATTTGAAGTACATAATATCAAATTATTTGTTAGGAACCTATGCCAACCCTTCTCTTTACTATGTTAGTATATTGTTGTTGGACGCATATGCTTTGTAAGTCGTCCCGTAGTATTTGTTGATCCGTAGTTTATATTAGCCCCTAGTATTGACCCATAGTATTGGACGCATATGCTTTGTAAGTCGTCCTGTAGTATTGTATGTCCCATGGTTTTGACTCATAGTATCGGGCATAGACTTAGTATATAAGTGTGTGTTGAGGTCATTGAAGGCACCGTGAAGTTAATTGTATTGAGCTTGCTCAAAGGAGGTTGCCCCCTCGAAGTGGCCCGTGATCAATATAAAAGTGATTCTGTTTTGTTATTTCTGATATCTTGTGTATTTGCATTAATTAATTATTGCAGGTTCATCACATCTGGTATCAGAGCACTTTCCTTGGCACAAGTGGGAAATTTTTTTTCTTTTTTTGGGCGGTGACTTTCAGATCAATTTCTGAAAATTTCTGCACAAAATCAGAAGAAACTGATTGCATATCTGAATTCCTCTTTCAAAAATACGCAGTTTCAAAAAAACAATCATCTCATTTGGAGTTCTAAAAGTGGATATATCACGGATTTAAAATCAACAATTTTTCAGAATTTCGGTGACGGCTGCGGAAATTGCGGCGAGAAAATATTTTGACCGAGTGCCCAGATCTCTATTCCGCTTTCATGGGTAGAAGCAGAGTGGTTGTTCCAGTTCCGAAAACATCCTATAATAGCGATTCTGAGCAATATAGATCCGATTTTTGAACATTGGGTGGAATTTCTGCCCAAATTTTTTCTGTTGCATGTTCGGATTTGGGAATAATCCCTATCCGCTTAACTGTGGGAAGTACTTAGGCATAAGCCCTAAAACTCATTGTGAGGAGTACCACAAGAACCCCGAAGCAGCTGGCCCATTGAGAGGACCTGCCAGCGAAAAGGGCAACGACCCCTACCTGATTAGCTAGTTCCCACCCGTGAGGTAAACCAAGAGCTGTCGTTTGTGGCAAAGCGGTTATCAGTTTTACCTGAGCCGTGGAGTGAGGGGTACTGCCCCAATACGCAAGCCGTCAGATAGCATTGGTGGCCAAGTGAAAACCCTGAACTGTTAGGAAGCCGCACATACCTGAGGCCCATATCTACTTTTAGCTGAACTATTGTCGATCACTGCTGCGCCGTTTCAGATCCATTTTGCAAGTCGTTCCAGATCCAGCTGTTCGGCATTGTTTCCCTTGAAATTTTCAGGGAACCCCTGTCATTTCATTCCTGAGGACCATATCCTCAATTCCCCTTCCTACAGCCCGAAATATCACATTTGCCTATTTTTAGGGTTTGCCATAACTTCCTCAGATTTCACCCAATCACCTTCAAATTTTACCACAGAGTTCCTTTCTGAATTCTGCTTCTTTGTTCCCCTCTGCCAAATTTTCCCATTCTTTCACCCCGCTTCTGAAATCCTCATTTTTGCTTCCTTGTCTATCCAACAGTGTCCAAAACCTAGTCAAACCCCAATTATCCTTCTGATTTTTTCCCAAATCCAACTTTTCCCTTACTGAAGTAGTTCCTGTTTTTGTTTTCCTACCCAGTCAACCAAAAAAAAAAAAAAAAACCTGGTTATGGTTGTCACCTGTGCAGGAGCACACACCATGGAGGAAGCACTGGCAGCCATCCAAACCAAACTCCAAGATCTGGATGAAAAATTTCTCAGCCTCCATCTGCAGCATTCAGCCATGAACAATACCATACAGCCAGAATCTTTTGCAGCCACCGGGTTCTCTGCTTCTAGCAATTTTCATGGGCCGAAGCTTGATTTTCCTCGCTTCAATGGTACTGATCCGACTGGATGGATATACTGAGCAGAACAATATTTCAGTCTGCATAATACTTTTGATGTTCAGAAAGTTCCACTTGCATCCTTTCATTTGGAATAGGAAGCCCTTCAATGGTATCGTTGGTACATCAAAGCTCATCCCGAGCCAAACTGGACAGATTTTTGCCAACTCATTTTGCCACGATTTGGTCCTAGTGCTTTTGACGACTTCACAGGAGCACTCACTAAGCTTCACCAAACTGGCACAGTGAGAGAGTATCAGATGGAATTTGAGAAACTAGCCAATCACAAAGAAGGATTGTCTGATGAATTCTACAGGAGTTGTTTTACCAGTGGTCTCAAGGATGAAATCCGCTCAGAGGTCAAAATGTTTTGTCCCAACACAATGATGGAAGTCCTAGGGTTGGCTAAGTTGGCCGAGGACAAGATCGCAGCTCAACAACGCTCCAAACCCACCTTTGTTCCCTTCAGAAATATGGGTTCCCAACAACCTCCCATCACGCTTGCTCCTCAACCAACTCCTATCAAGCATTTGTCTGAAATAGAAATGCAGGCACGCCGAGAAAAAGGGCTTTGTTATAATTGTGATGAGAAATTCACTCGGGGACATACATGTGTTCAACAAAAGCTCTATCTCTTGGTTGTGGATTCTCCGCCTGCCTTAGAACTTGGTGAAGAAGCTACAGATACAGTAGATGATCCGGTCGACATGCAACACCCGCCTGTTGACACCCCATCTCAGGACGACCCACTCGAGATCTCTCTCCATGCTGTAACCGGAGTCACCACCCCACAAACAATGCGGGTTAGGGGATACTTCAAGAAGCTCCCTCTTACCATACTCATTGATTCTGGTAGCACTCATAACTTCATTAACCCTCGAATTGCCAAACAGGCTGATTGTTTTGTCCATCCTTGCTCCAACTTTGAAGTCATGGTTGCCAATGGGGGCACCTTACCTTGCAAGGGGAAGTGTCACAATGTGTGTATCTCTATGGAAGATTATAACCTATGCTCTGACATGTTTGCCTTGCCCTTAGGCAGATGTGATGTGGTTTTGGGCGTTCAATGGTTATGTACACTTGGCCCCATCTTATGGGATTTTGCTGAACTTTGGATGCAGTTTAAAGTCAATGGGGCACAACACAAATTTAGGGGCTTACAACCAGGGTCTCTCTGCATCATTAGTTCACATCGCCTGGAAAAAATCCTTAAGAAGAATTCACATGGTGTCATCGCTCAGCTTAATTCCATTCAGATGCACCCATCAACAGTCTCCACTACTCCCTTGGATAGATATGCAGGTATCTTTGTTGAACCAATGAGCTTTGTTGATCTCTTTTTCACTCTCTGGACAGACCCGGGCTTGCGGTAACTTTTAGACCAACAGAACCCTTAGCTCACTGGCCCTTTCGGCAACAGTTCACGGAAGCAACCTGAAGTCTCACCCGAAGTGATTCTAATGGGAGGCAGAAGACTCAAGTGTCCCCAGCCAGGTTCTGAGGCATCCAGGGTGCTTAAACCCACCTTAACCCCTTCCTCAGGAGTTGACTATCTCATTCTATTACTCCGGCTACGCCTCTGTCTTATCGCATTTTCGCAGGGAATGCGATAAGTCTTCCCCCTATGTGAGGCCGTCTAGCGATACTTAAGATATATAAGGCGCGATATCTTCCCCTTCTAGCTCCTGCGGTACGCGATTCTTGACCGCTTCCTGGATTAATATGTGATCGCAGCTATTCTTATTCTAGCACTGCAGTTAGCAACAACATTTAATCTCCAAGCATAACCCTTGCTAACGAACTTGACCCTTGATATCTCGCAACAACGTAACTAAGTAGAGTATTACTTTGAGCAATGTCTAAGTAGACCATTCATGCCTTATTATTCAGTCCATACTCGCACATTATCCTCTGTCTAACAATTATCTAGTTCGCTATGAGGTTAGCTATGATTATCACACTTGTTATACATCACTCAGAAGTTAAACTGACAACCATGTACATTACTTATAACGGAATGAAGCATTCATATATAATACAGACAAGTGAATGAGAGCAATAGCTACACAGATACAATAGTGCTACTTAGATAAGCCCGTTGTTACTCCCAGGGCGAGAACTACGCCCAGGGGAACTGCGGTTCTTGTTTACAATTCTGAAGAATAAGCACAGTTCCTTTCCACTCTTTACAACAAGGGTCTTCTAGGAAACTCCACCTCAGTGGGAGCCCTTCTCTATAGACCTCTTTTCTCTTTCTGCCTTTTACAATGCACTCTCTTTCTCTCACAACCCCTGCGGATTGCACTATCTCTCAACAGGTCGGCCCTTGTTCTCTAAGGGATGTTCAGACTGTGCGTCAACAAAGACTTGACTACCCTCTACCTGATGTCTCTATCACTATGTGGCCAACCCCTTATCATATAAAAAGACTCCTATATATAGATGGCCCGAAGGTCTCATCGCAGTTACAAAACTGTGGGCCTTATCCCAACAGTGACTCAACCCTAACCACTTACAGTCAACTGGCTGTACTTCCGTAGCCGCCTCCTGTCTCGTCGCCGCTTCCTGCAGTCCTTAGTCTTTAATGCGTCGGCCCGTCGCTTCTTCTTGGTTCAAGCAACGCTGACTGTAGTCCTTCTTCTTAATGAGGGTAGCTGAACCCTCTCTTCATCTTCGGCGCCTTTATTACGGTGGTTGAGCTCTCCCTTCGGCCTCTTCTTTGTACTACATGCCTTGACTTTTCTGTACCTATCGCCGTGATTCCCGTCGGAATTTGCGCTACGGCGATATCTTTGTCTTACCGCCAAAATTGGTACTTTCTCTCCAAAATTAGTTATCCTTCCCAAAATTAGCAGCTTCCTAAATGCTGCGGAAGTTCTCTCCAACAACTCCCCTAACACTTACTTGTGGCTCGTCCCCGAGCCACTCGCAACACCAACCTGCGTCATCTGCCTAAGCTTATCCTTTGCTGCTCGTGAGATTGTTGCGAATTGTGCCTTAAGTGCTTGAATACTTTCATCCATGTGTGTTACTTCTTCCTGCGCTGCGCTGAGCAGCTCAGCGGTTACCAAGGAGTCCTCTGTGCCCTCAATGACTTCTTTACTTGAGGTGAAGCTTTTCACCTTTTGCTCCAGTTCATCAACCAGATGTGCGACTTTGCTTTCATGCGGGCTAACTTCGTTAGCTAGGTTGATCTGCTGTTCTCTGTATTTCTGCACCTGCTGTTGAAATTGTGTAATTTCTCCTTTCTTTCTTATCTTCACAAGGGCACTCAAGCCCTTGTACTCTTCTTCAGCTCTCGATATCGCATCTTCACAGTGCTTAATGTGCTGATCGAGCTCGGCTTTCTGTGGGAGCTCCTCTAGCTCCAGCCATGTTTTTGATGCATCTTCTAGGATAGCCTCTGCTGCTTCCACTCGACAGTGCATCTGCGTCTGTACAATTTTGAAAGCTTGTACTCGTGCTTCTTGGATTTCCTCTGGAGTAGGCGGCTTATTCGCTTCCAGTGCAGCAATCCTTGCTTCGTATGCTTCCTCCATCTTTTTCTTCTCTTCATCTAGAGTCTTTGCTCTTTCCGCTATTTTTCTGATCTTTTGAGTTATTTCTAACTCAGGCCTGATATCGCACTGCGGAAGTTCTGCTGCGATATTCTTTAAAACAAGAGAGACATCCTGCTCTCGCTGAACATATTGTGTCAACTGGGCACTCTCTGCCTCATGCTGTGCGATGAGCTGCACGTTGTCGTTAGATAGCAAAACATTTTGCTCATATGTGACTTGTTCTCTGTGCCTCAGCTCCGTGCCTATCTGCTGGAAAATTTCATACAACTGATCCACAGGTACTTCTGGTAGGTTCACCTCAAGAGGATGAACCATCTGTACTTCCATTGGTACAGGGAACTTAATGCTTCCCGACGATATACGAACAATGTTCGTGCGGTCCCTTGCAATACTTTCTTCCCTGGTCTGTGAAGGGGGCTACGAACTTTCTGCGACTGTAGCTGGAGCTGGCTGAATCTGCATGGAAGCAGTCTTCTCAGTTATGGCCTTCAACTCTCGCAATTTCTTGTCAAGGCTGATGCGCATAAGATCCTGCGATGACTGAATCGCAGCGAATTTATCCCGCATCTTCTCCTGTATTCGGCTGGCGATGAGATCATACTCATCCTCTGTCATGATTGGTGCCTGCGGTTCGTCGAAAGTAACCGCCTTTGTTCTCTTCTTCTTTGCTCGCAGTGGAGAAGGGCCTTCAGTAACCTTTCTCTTAGAACCTACTGGTTCTTTCACTTTGTCTTTAGGATCTACCTCCTGAACATCTTCTGGGTCCTCTGCTGGGGGATCAACTGGAACTAGGCCAGAGGATAGATCATCATACATTTGTTTCATGTCTTCATCAAAACAATTCTTAATAGTATCTTCAACCTGCTGGATTTCCATGCGATATGGGCCGGGGGCCCATTCCTTATGTTTCCTGAATCCTTTGGGTCTGATGTAGGTTTTATCCCTGTCGACTTTAAATTCCAGCTTGGACTGATAAAGATCAACGACCGGCGAGTCGACACGCGGAATCGTTGCGACGGATTCAAGCAATAGCGTATAATATTCATGGAATACCATTGCGTTATTCTTGTGCTTCTCTGGGTGACTACTCGCCCAAAGATTTGAGTACCTCGAGCCTCTGCACGCCCCTGGTGCCAGTTGTGGAAACTGCGAATTGGGCGGCTCTTTCCATCCAATGAAAGCCATAAGGATCAGCAGCCACGAGAAGTGGAAGCTGTGAAGTGGATCCTGCTGCGCCTGCGCACAGTCTTGAAAGAAACTATTCAGCAAAAATAAACTCCAGTTGTAAGGTTTACCTTTTATGACTTCAATCGCGAGGCGGATAACTGAGCCTGTGACCTCCTTCGGCCTCACCTTGAGGAGGAGTTTTCCGGCCAACAGACTAACAGTAAACTGCAAGGTGTCATCCTGTATTGAGTTGACATCGTAAGCGCGACCTCCTCTCTGCAGCTTATACTCCGCAACCTGCTTGGTTGAGAGCCTGGTATCCTTTGTGGCGCCATCAATATTTATCTGCGGGTCGAAGCCAGTCTTCGACAGACCGGTAATGCGGTGAATAAGGTCAACATTAACATCTATCCGGTTACCCAACCATAAGTAACCACCATGCACACATGAAAGTAGCATCCGCACCACAGCATTGACCTCCGGGCCCCGTCCAAAGTGTGGAATCTCCAGGATATTGAGGAGTCCCGACGGTGCTAAATGGCTTACATGGTCCATGGGGACGAACTCATCGCGCTCTGTCCTTGGGTTCCTCTGAATCGTCATATAACGATCGCGGCGGAATTGTGGGTACAGCTTATAATCTCTCAGATTATAATCAGCAAACTTAACAGCATGCATATTCCCCCATAGGTTACCTTCTTCCTTCACTCGGTTATCCAGTGGTGGGAGTACGAGTTCATATTTAAAGTCTCTCGGGAGGACAATTGCTGGCGCATTTTCTATTCTTGGTGGGAAGTATACGGTAGCGACTGTAACTTCTTCCGGAAGTTCCTGCTCCGGTTCTTCTGACTCTGTGCTACTCGGGGTCTCGCTACGTTCCATATTAGCTAAGGTTCTTGGTGACTGGCGTGTGGATGGAGAACCAGCAGCAATTTTCTTTCCTTTCTTTGCCACAACTGAAGTCATAGCACACTCAATTCCACCCCTTTGGAATCTCTGCAACACGTCTTCGAGAGGCTCGTCTGGCGCGAGGAACCTTCCCCTGTGGTACTCTGGACTTCCTATGATTGCTAATCTGATGCAAATCAGATTCTGCAACTGTTTTTGGTTTCCCTGCTCAGAACTCTGCTAAGAATACGCTTGGCTCGGCTCAAGTGCGCTCAACTCTTTCGGTGAAAATGACCAAGTAGCCCCGTGCTTTGAATAAGACGTATATTTATCATAAGGCGGAATTTCAAATGGAAATGGACCAGTAAACTGGACCCGTTGGCGGCATTAAATGCATAGATAAGACAGCACCCCGCGCCCATTTATTGAAAACGCCGTTTGAACTTTCGCTGGGAAACTGTGCGCCGGAGTGGTGTCGCATCGGATTTTCCAAATCTAGAAGAATCGTCGTACTGCTGCCAAATCTTAGTACAACAGATACTTGTCAGCCGTGCAGTTAATGCTTGTCAGAAGGCGAGGTGACTAGCCCTCTGATCAATTCAAAATTTGGTATCGCATCAATCTGTTTTCTGCCCTCTGCGATAAGATATCGCATCGTCTGGAAATGGAAAGTGCCAAAAACTCGCCTCATATCAAAATTATCGCAACAACCAGGAAAGCTGGCTGCGAATTCTTACCTAAAGTATTTCCCGGTGTAGACTCCTTAAGGTGCGATGCTTCATTTCAACTACACTGAACATCTGCACCATTTGCTTCCTTTCTGGGCTAGGGCTAGGAGGTGGCATGGCCTTCGCGATACAGCTTAAGCCTACTGCAATTGATCAAGGTAGGAAGAAACTCCCCACTCATAGTACGAAGCTGGATAGCACCTCCATCTGTTATTTGCTAGATTTGATATGGCCCTAGCCAGTGAGTTTTGAATTTTCCAGGGAACTTTATAAACTTACTATCATAAAGGAGTACCAAGTCTCCAAGCTGAAAGGTTTTGTTCTTGATATGCCTATCATGCCAAGCTTTTTCTCGTGCTTTCTGCACTTTTTGATGGAATCCTGCGATAAATCTGTCTTCCTCCAGATTGAGCAGCTGTGCCAATCTTTCCTCTAAAGTATCAGAATCAGCCATCTCTGTAAGCTGAGCGATCCTTAGACTGGGTAAGATGTATTCCATAGGCATAACAACCTCTTGTCCATATACCAGGCTGAAAGGTGTGTGCCCTGTTAGTTTCTTGCAGGTGGTCCTGTAAGCCCATAATACAGCATTAACTCTAAGGTCCCAATCATCCCTTTGACTGTTACAAATCTTTGTAAGAGCATGTTCTAATATCTTATTGAAAGCCTCCACCGTACCATTAGCTTGAGGGTGGTAAGGTGTACTCTTATGGTGCTGTATTTCAAATTCCTCTGTCAAGGCTTCTATGGTGCTATTCAAAAAGTGTGTGCCTTGATCACTCATCAAAGTCACTGGGCATCCAAATCTAGTGATGATGTTTTCAAAAATAAATTGTGCTGCTGTGGCAGCATCACAATTCCTGACTGGTTTTGCCTCAGCCCACCTGGTGAGGTATTCTGTTGCTGTAATAATATATCTCGCACCAGTTCGTTTTCCTGGGGGGTTAATAGGACCCACGAAGTCTATAGCCCACTTATCAAATGCGCGTAGCGTTATCTGTGGTCGCAACGGCATTTCATCTCTTCTGGAGGGCTTTCCCGTCCTTTTGCAGATATCGCATGATCTGCAAAACTCTTTGCTGTCTTTATGTAATGTAGGCCACCATAGTCCGGCTGTTAGGATCTTCTGAGCGGTAGGCTTCCCTGCGAAATGGCCTCCTGCGATGCCCGAATGTGCTTCCTTAAGAATGGTCTGTTTCTCGTGGGGCATAACGCATCTGCGCAAGATTTCATCTGTTCCCAACTTATAGAGGTGTCCTGCAATCAGGGTGAAGTCTGCTGCTTTCACCACTAATTGTTTCTTTTGTTGCTTGGTAAACTCAGGTGGTGCCCACCCTGTAGTGAGAAACTAAATTATGTCTCCATAATATTCGTCTGCGACCTGAATGGAGAACAATTGCGCATCAGGCAAGTTGTCCTCTAAATTACTTGGTTCTTCACCTGAGTCTAGCCTTGACAGGTGATCAGGTCCTGCATTTAGTCTTCCTGGCTTAACAATGATTTCGAAATCATATTCCTGGAACAACAATAGCCATCTGCATATTCTTCCCCCTAACACTGGCTTATTGACCAAGTACTTTAATGCAGAATGGTCGGTGAACATCTTGAATGGGGCACCCAACAGGTAGTGCCGAAATTTCTGTAAAGCATACACCATTGCTAACCCTTCTCTCTCTGTGGTGGTATAATTCTTCTCAGCTGTCGATAATCTCCTGCTCGCATATGCGATAGGGTGGTCAATACCCCCTTCGCCTGGTTGCGTGAGAATAATGCCTAGTGCGATGCCAGATGCATCCACATGAACATGAAAAGGTTTGTTCCAATCTGGAAATACCAGAATAGGTGCTGTAACCATTTTTTCTTTTAGAGTGTCAAGACTCTTCTGACATTCCTCATTCCACTGAAATTTGATATCCTTCTTCAATAATTTCTCCATTGGTGCGGTAATCTTGGCATAACCTTTGATAAACTTTCTGTAATACCCGGTATGACCAAGTGTAGTTCTCAGCTGCTTTACCGAGTTAGGTGCTGGTAAATTGACAATGATGGCGATCTTCGCAGGATCTACCATCAAGCCTTGTCTGCACACAATGTGACCCAACAACGTACCAAAAGGCGCACAAAATATACATTTTTTTAAGTTAAGGGAAATCTGGTGCTGTCTACATTTTTCAAACATTAATCGCAAATTTCCTATGTGCTTCTTGACTAGTCCAAATACAGTCCAATCATCAAAATAAACTTCTAGAAATTGATGGATGTATTCCTTAAAGACAGCAACAACTACTCTAGAAAAAATTGCTGGGGCATTCTTAAGACCAAAGGGCATTACCGTATACTGAAAGGAGCCCCATTCTGTCGCAAATGTGGTCTTGTGCCTGTCGTCTGGATGGATTCTTATCTGGTGATAGCCTGAAAAGCCATCAGTGAATGAATAGATTTCTTGTCCTCCAACATTGTCTAAGACTTCATCAGTGAATGGTGTCGAAAATGGGTCATGCAGCGATGCATCATTCAGTTTGCGCAAATCGACACAGATCCTGATGTCTCCTTTTGTTTTCTTTTCTTGTACTACCATGGGACTAACCCACTCACTTTCTTCAACAGGTTCAATGATGCCTGCTGCTAGCATCTTATCTATTTCATCTTTTACTTTTGCTTTATACCGCGGGTTCAACCTGTATGGGCGTTGCTTAACCGGCTTAGCGTCCTCCTTAAGCGGTATTCTCATGACTCCTAGGTCACCCACTATTCCCTTCATTTCTGTAAAGTTGGTAGGAAATAGGTCCTGATACTCGTGTAATAGGTCTGTGATTTGGACAATTGTCTCATCATCCCAATAATCTCCAATAGAGGCAAACTTAGGGTCTGTTTCTGTGCCAATATTGCTCTTTTTAATCTTGAGTGGTTCTGTTACAGCTGGGATTTCTAAGTGTGGACCTTCAACTTCACGCGTACCTTCTGTTTCTGCGATATTGATACTACGAGGATCTTCATCCTCATCGCTTGAATCTTGTGCGCAGTTGTAACATTCCAGTGCATGTTCCATCTGAATAGCCCACTTGGGTTGCGAATCCGCTGGTAATGGGCAATCCTCAAATATTTTAGTCTTTATGGTTTTCAAGGCCCGATCACTGCTTGGATGCTCAGATTCAAAACTGAACGTGAGCAAAAAGTTTTCAATCATAATAGGCCATGAGATAGTTCCTTTTCTTAGCTCTGTTTCTGTATACCAGTTCCGTGGAACTGTATCCAGTGTGTGGATAAACAAATGGACCCATTCTTCTGCTGGAATTTTTAGCCAACTCTGTTCACAGATCATAATGTGTGTTCTGGGATCACTCTCCCCTGTGTATTTCCGCTGTGTACAGTCTCTTTCTTTAGAGAATCTAATGCGCATCAGTCTCTTGCAATCATACCATGATGCGATGTGTTCCTTGTGTGTGTACCACCATCTTGCAGGTGTGGCTCGAACTGCAAGGTCAAAAACCTCCATCCTCTGCTCTTGAGGAATCTCTTGTTCAAACTGCTGCAAAAAATCATTGACGTCCGCTAATCCATCAAAAGTTGGAATATACCTGTTTTCTGTCCCAATCCATCGCAGTGATTTAGTCATGAATGCGCATCTGCGAATAGAAACTTCGTGGAGTCTATTTTGCCAATTCTCTAAGCCAACATCTGAATCTGATGTGCAGGAGCTATCACATCTCCAGCTAATATGTCCATCAGCTGTAGGGTCAATGTAATCTGTCTGATTAGAAGTCATTTGGTACAAGTTTTCCATGTTATGCACTTCCTCTTCTGCTTTGATTGGCTCAATGTAGCGAGGACCCTGTAAAGGGTCTAGTGGTGCGATAACCCGGACTTGAGCATCTTCGAATGTCATCTGCCTTTTCTTCAAGTTGATAACAGCCTTGTTATCAAAAGCCCAATCAATACCTAATAGAGCTGGATAGGGTTTGGTGTCACCAATAATTTCTATAATCTCAAAATCGGCATATGTGTGAACTCCGTCGATGTCCACTGGGACATGCGATAGACGACCCATCGGTGATATTCTCTGCTGATTAGCTAGTCTAAGATGGATAGGGGATCTGCTTAGTTTTGGACTTCCCATTTGTTCCCATGTCTGCTTAGTCAAGACATTTACTTCTGATCCTAAGTCTAGGATAACCTCATCCATTTCAAATAGTCCGATCTGCGCTGTGAGCCTCATCTCTCTTCCTGTCCTTGTATGGCCCATTATATGGTGAATGGTGCGCTGTGTATTGCTCAAGGGAGGGCTCTGTTGACATTGATCAATAACTTTCTGTAGTTCCTCTACAGCTTTCCCATTTCTTAGAAGTTTCAAACAGCTCTGCAAGAAGGACTGTACACTCCCGGTCAATTCCTCTTCGTCGCATCTTCCAGATGTGCTAGCCTGTGGTAGCTGCGCAGTACTAACATCATGTGGTGGTTTCCGCAGTATACCCTGAGATGGTAATAATAGTGATCTGGACTGTGTCTGTTCAGCAAAGGAAGTCTTAGTTTGCTGAAATGCCTCCTTATTCTTCTGTAGATCGAGTGGGATAGGTTTTCCTGGAGCCTTGCGCACCCACTGCGTTCCTGTCGTTTTTTTCGCATCCTGCGATATGTTACTTGTGGAGAGACCACTGCGAGTTACAATATTGACTCATGGTTCTGCTTCGTTCTGCTCAGCAGCGATAAACTGGATAGTCTGATTGGTTGCTGGCTTGGCGTCCTTGATCTTAGCTATCAATATGGGACACTCCTCTATTGTGTGATCATAAGATTTACAATACTTGCACGTTGTAGTAGGGTTCTGACAGTCTCTAGCGTAATGTCCTGTGCCTCCACAGTTATAATAGGTGATAGTTCCACGGCCACGGCCAGATTCATAGCCTCCTCCGCGTCCTCGGCCTCTGAAATTTCCTCCACGGCCTCCCTGATTCGGATCAGTTTGTGCACGTACTGCTGGTCCGGATGCTTCTGAATGAACTCTGTAAAGGTCATGCTTTCTTTCTATCATTAACTCATAAGCTCTACAGTTGTTTTCGTCATGTCCCACAGATTTACAGAAGTTGCAATATAGGTTCTTTGGTGTCTGCACATATTTCTGAAGGAGAGGGCATTCCTGAGGACTGTGTCCTGTGGTTCTACAAATCTCACACCATGGCCCCTGGTTCTACATCAATGGGTTAGTATCTCCACTGGCGATATAGTCAGCAAAGACAGGGCAGTTATCCTTACTGTGTCCCTGCGCTTTACACTTAGTACACCAAATTTCATGCGCAACCTCCTTTCCTTTCTTAATTTCATGCAGCTGTAAAGTGAGGTTAGCTAGCTGATTTTGCAGATTAGTGATACCTGTGCTAGTTTCTGCTAGAGGTGAAGCCTCTAGTTTCATTGCCATTTCTAATGCTTCATCTTGTGTATTTAATTTCTGTTGCATTAGCGGAAGTCTGATGTGTGGTAATATTGCTGCGATAAACCATTCTTTATGTTGTTGAGGCGCAAGCTCAAAGCTTACCTGATCAATGAGGGTTTTGAATCTCTGGTCAAAATCCCAAACCGTCTCCGTAGGCAATTGCTTAATATCTTTAAGTTCTGCTATGCACTGTGACTCGGATTTAGGTTTTTTAAACTCTTTAATCATAGCAGTTCTAACCTGTGCAAGCGTTCTGTTATGGCCAGTGGTATACTTCATATACCAAGTTAATGCTCTTTCTCTAAATGTGGTGGCCAGCTGGACAAGCTTGACATTATCGTCTTGTATTTGCTTAATGGTCCATATGGCTTCGCATAAGAACCAGTGTTGCTCAGGGTCCTCTGACCCTGTACCTTTGAATGTTGGTAGCTTCATATCATCTCCCATTCTGTTTCTAGATGGTGGGTTCTGGTTTGCTGTATGACTACCACTCGGTTGTGTAGATGTGGCGGGTGTAGCGGTAGTATTCGCTGTGTAAGAGCTACTGGACGGGGTTCCTGCGGGATTATTATGAGTTCCGACTGGCTTTTGAGGAGTCCTAGGGTTCTGAATCTGCTGTCTCGGGTGATCTGAACTGTCTTCTTCAGAAGAAGATGAATCGTTGACTCTATATCTTTTACCACTACGTGTATGTCCAAGATACTCGTAATCACTTTCAGAGTCTACTGACATTACAATATCATGCTACTATTCATCTGAGAGTATATCCAGTACTCCTTTTTCATATAGTAATTGCTTAATGGACAGATTTAGAGAATTTAGGTACTTACCGCGATAACCCTTGAAGAAGTACCGTTCTGCTGCGCTGAAACTCTTTCTCTGATCAACCGCGAACTCTGTGATGAAGCCTTCCAGCAAACTCGCAAGCCAGAAGTCTACTGCGCGCGAGATGGGGTTATCGACACCTTTCAAGTTCTGACTCAGCTCTGTTGTCCAGACAACTTCTCGATTCTTCTTCAAACCGCTGTTGTCAGCAAGTTTTGATAACCAACCATATAACTCAATAGCATAAGTGACGAAGAATATCTCATGGAGATCTGTAAAAATGTGCTTCTGTAGCCAAGCCTCAGTGCTCAGTCTAGGATTCTTGTTTTCTTTTGCAGCAAACTCTCTTTCTTTTGACTCAACCCACTGGTTAAGTTCTTGCTTGGTAGGATGCCAACAGAACATCATCTCAATGTGTTCAAACCGGCAACGGAACCATTTGTTGATCTCTTTTTCACTCTCTGGACAGACCCAGGCTTGCGGTAACTTTTAGACCAACAGAACCCTTAGCTCACTGGCCCTTTCGGCAACAGGTCGCGGAAGCAACCTGAAGTCTCACCCGAAGTGATTCTAATGGGAGGCAGAAGACTCAAGTGTCCCCAGCCAGGTTCTGAGGCATCCAGGGTGCTTAAACCCACCTTAACCCCTTCCTCAGGAGTTGACTATCTCATTCTATTACTCCGGCTACGCCTCTGTCTTATCGCATTTTCGCAGGGAATGCGATAAGTCTTCCCCCTATGTGAGGCCGTCTAGCGATACTTAAGATATCGTAGGCGCGATATCTTCCCCTTCTAGCTCCTGCGGTACGCGATTCTTGACCGCTTCCTGGATTAATATGTGATCGCAGCTATTCTTATTCTAGCACTGCAGTTAGCAACAACATTTAATCTCCAAGCATAACCCTTGCTAACGAACTTGACCCTTGATATCTCGCAACAACGTAACTAAGTAGAGTATTACTTTGAGCAATGTCTAAGTAGACCATTCATGCCTTATTATTCAGTCCATACTCGCACATTATCCTCTGTCTAACAATTATCTAGTTCGCTATGAGGTTAGCTATGATTATCACACTTGTTATACATCACTCAGAAGTTAAACTGACAACCATGTACATTACTTATAACGGAATGAAGCATTCATATATAATACAGACAAGTGAATGAGAGCAACAGCTACACAGATACAATAGTGCTACTTAGATAAGCCCGTTGTTACTCCCAGGGCGAGAACTACGCCCAGGGGAACTGCGGTTCTTGTTTACAATTCTGAAGAATAAGCACAGTTCCTTTCCACTCTTTACAACAAGGGTCTTCTGGGAAACTCCACCTCAGTGGGAGCCCTTCTCTATAGACCTCTTTTCTCTTTCTGCCTTTTACAATGCACTCTCTTTCTCTCACAACCCCTGCGGATTGCACTATCTCTCAACAGGTCGGCCCTTGTTCTCTAAGGGATGTTCAGACTCTGCGTCAACAAAGACTTGACTACCCTCTACCTGATGTCTCTATCACTATGTGGCCAACCCCTTATCATATAAAAAGACTCCTATATATAGATGGCCCGAAGGTCTCATCGCAGTTACAAAACTGTGGGCCTTATCCCAACAGTGACTCAACCCTAACCACTTACAGTCAACTGGCTGTACTTCCGTAGCCGCCTCCTGTCTCGTCGCCGCTTCCTGCAGTCCTTAGTCTTTAATGCGTCGGCCCGTCGCTTCTTCTTGGTTCAAGCAACGCTGGCTGTAGTCCTTATTCTTAATGAGGGTAGCTGAACCCTCTCTTCATCTTCGGCGCCTTTATTACGGTGGTTGAGCTCTCCCTTCGGCCTCTTCTTTGTACTACATGCCTTGACTTTTCTGTACCTATCGCCGTGATTCCCGTCGGAATTTGCGCTACGGCGATATCTTTGTCTTACCGCCAAAATTGGTACTTTCTCTCCAAAATTAGTTATCCTTCCCAAAATTAGCAGCTTCCTAAATGCTGCGGAAGTTCTCTCCAAGAAGCTTGCTGCCTTCCAGAGACCTTTCCTGTAAGAATGTAGCCACATCTACCTCTCAGCAGGAAATGATGGCTATTTTGCATGCAGTATAGAAGTGGCAGCCATACCTATTAGGCAATTATTTCTGCATCAAGACTGATCTCCCGAGTCTGAAAAATTTTCTGGAACAATGGGTCTCCTCCCCAACACACCTGCAATGGGTTATCCAACTCATGGGTTATCCCTATGTGATCACTTACAAGAAGGGTAAGGACAATATGGTGGAAGATGCTCCTTCTCGCACAATTGATGACCCAGTTTCTCTTACAGCTCTTTCTCTGCTTGTTCCAAATTGGTTGCAATATGTTCAACAGGGCTATCTCTTCTATGAACTCCATGCTTCTTCATCAACAGGGCACTCTGGGTTCTGCAAAATGTATGACCAGGAACAATGTAACTTCTTTTGGCCGGGACTAAAAATGACAATTCAACAGATGGTGGCTAACGATGATACTTTCCAAGTCAACAAGGGGGAACCGACACTCCTTTCGGGATTGATCAAACCCTTGCCCATCCCTACACAGCTTTGGCCAACTATTTCTATGGATTTCCTAGCAGCACTCTGGTGGTACAATACCACATCTCAAAGGACACCATATGAAGTAGTCTATGGACAAACACCACCAGTTCTTCTTCCATACACCCTTAACAGCTCCCCAGTTCAGGAAATTGACTTGGTTCTTCGAAACCGCGATCAGATTCTTCTCATTCTGCAGGACAATCTTCACATGGCCAGAATTCACCAGAAACAACAAGCTGATCAGCACCGTTCTGAGCGCATTTTCCATGCAGCTGACAGGGTTCTTCTTCATCTACAGCCTTCCAATCAATCCTCCTTGACACTCCAAAGGCATCAGTGGCCCGAAATGCAAACCGAGGATGCTATCGGGGAACCACTCCTTCAGATTCTGCAGCAATTTCTCCAACCAAAGCTTTGAGGACAAAGCTTTTTCTAAGAGAGAAGGGATGTTAGGAACCTATGTCAACCCTTCTCTTTACTATGTTAGTATATTGTTGTTGGACGCATATGATTTGTAAGTCGTCCCGTAGTATTTGTTGATCCGTAGTTTATATTAGCCCATAGTATTGACCCATAGTATTGGACGCATATGCTTTGTAAGTCATCCTGTAGTATTATATGTCCCATGGTTTTGACTCATAGTATCGGGCATAGACTTAGTATATAAGTATGTGTTGAGGTCATTGAAGGCACCGTGAAGTTAATTGTATTGAGCTTGCTCAAAGGAGGTTGCCCCCTCGAAGTGGCCCGTGATCAATATAAAAGTGATTCTGTTCTGTTATTTCTGATATCTTGTGTATTTGCATTAATTAATTATTGCAGGTTCAGCACATTATTACTCTATCAACCTTGATCAATTATAAAGAATGTGTACTTTTGTGTGCCTCAATGTTTATAGCTAATGATAAGTTTGGTTCAATCATTGTGGGTTTTTACTCTAATTCTTTCTTCATCTGTCCATGCCACTATTGGTATTTTATATGTGTATATGTCATCTATCTAGTTTGGCACCTAGTTATCATAACCGTTGGAAAGAATATTATATGCCCTAATTGCACCAAAGATTCAAATGCCCCTTGTTCTTGCTCCTTCTAGTGCACCTACACATGATGACATTGTTTCCACTTCATTTATTGACATAACCATGCATTTGGACCCTAGAGGTGAAAAATGCATTTTTTTAAAATGATTGGAAACGTCTCAATGCATGCCATTTGCATCTTCCCAAGTGGAATATTTTCGACTACAAGGGTCCCATTGGACCTTGACATGTTCCAATAGTCATTTCCAAATTTGAAGGACTCAATGATCCATTAATATTACATAGTTCTACCATGAAATTTTCCTCCTTAGAAACCTATGAATATCATAATTCAAAATATGAGATATATTAGGCATATAATTCTCAAGTACTGAAACATGAAATACATCATGAATGTTTCTCAAATGGGTTGGTGACTCAAAGTGATAACCAACAAGTCACATTATTTTTGTTATCTTGGATGGTCTTCTGAACCAGGGAGATAACTTCATTCCCTTCACGATTCCAAATGAAATTGATAAAAAATTCACCATATTCCTTGTAACTTCTATCAATTATTTATGAACATACTTACCACTTCTTGACGAGAAGATGGATAAGTTTCATATTCAGATCTACAGAGGATTTTATGAATATTTTAGGTGGTAAGTGGGTTGAAGGCATGTAATTTTTACCTCTAAATCCCCAACAACATTTCTTATCCGTCAAGGGATGCGGTGACTAGTAAGTAACCCAATATAGGTCAAAGTGTTAGGATTTCCATTAGATTTTTAGAATGATAAAACCCAATAATCAATCAATAACATGTTGGGTAAGACTATTATAGTGGATGATTACAAGTCCTTAACGCTTGATATCTTGGTTTCTATTGAAAATTGATGGAAGGGATGGATTATATGATTCGATGTATTTATTAGTTGACAATATATGTATACACAAACTATGGATTATATAAAATTTCTCTTCCATTTTTTTTGCTACCACAAATATGGACATATATTTTGAGATTGTAAGTATCCATTTGTGAGATGGATTTTGAGGGAAAAGGAAGAAATGTGTTTTATGGTGACTCAACAAGTGGAAGCATAAAACAATGAAACTATGGTTGAAAGGCAAGCTAAGAAATATTCGGATGGTGCACGGCTGAGCTCTTGTAAAATTCATAAAGAACTATATAAGACTATATAGTATGGGGCTCTTGCTCTTGTAGCTAGGATTATTTATACTTCACAGGCCAACTAGTTAAACCTTGTGAACTATTTTCCGTGTAGGTTGAGATCCAAAAAGGTTGTAGATGCAGATCCAACAAAAGCATCAACAACATTGGAATAACTCATTGGTCCAACTACCACCTTTGGAGGAGTCAATAATGGTAAGTCCTTGGATACATGCACTTTAAATATTAAATTTTCTCTTCATTATTTGAAGGATATAATAAAAACACTAGGGGATATATTTATCAAGGAAGGAGGTATAGGTGGGGAGAATATAGATCACAAGTTTAAAGATAAAAATCATAACACTGATAAGGGTTTGGAAAAATCTATCTCACACTCTTCTGTATAAAGTGTAGTTCTATGTTAAATGTTGTATTAGTTGGAGAAATGTTGGATTATAAAGTTGACTCTTTATCTCATGGTGGTGGTTATTATCACATGATACATAAGGGTAAGCATGTCAAGAAGAGCCTTTTTCCTGGGGGATTAGGAAATAAATTTATTAAAAATCCAGGCCCTATTTTGGTAGGTAAAAACTCACTTATCCATCACACATAGGAGAAAGACTTAAGATAAAAGAATGGGATTTGACAATGAGGAGGGGAGATATTCTAGTTGGTGAATTGAGAAGTTGTTTAATGGGTTGTTATTTTCTAGCTTTGAAAACTAATGGTTTATCTAGAGGTATTATATATAGGTGGACACAAATTTTGGAGCTAATCAATTCTTATGTGACTTTTTCAAGTCTATGCATAGTGTCATTGAGTAAAAGTTTGGACTTTGAATAGGAGAGAAATATGAGGTGAATTATGACTTGGTGAGAGGCCACACTAGATTTAGTTGTTTCCATCTTTATGTGATGATGTAATAGGAGAAACACCCATTGATGAGTGTTATCGTATTTTCCTTGGAGTTTTTGTGCTTGTTTTGATGCAAGGAAGGATGGATCTAGGATTTGTGTGAGACAAATCCTAGAGGTGACTTGCACCACTAGGGTTGGATTCATTGTGTGAGGAAGACTTATGGTTTGTGAAAAATAAACCATACAGAAGACTTGGAGTGTTTTTGTTGTACAAGCTTGGATAATCTCTTGGAATACTTGTGTAATGCAAGTGGGAGATCAAGGGTGGACATGTTGGTGTTGATGCTATCTGGTTGTCAAGCCTTTGGAGTAGCTTGGTGTGATGCTTGCTATACCACATTCATTTCTTAGGGTTTGTTGTTAATGGTGGATCCCCTTGATAGGGTTTGAATTCAATTTGATTAGCCTAGTTTGTGATAATCATATATGACCTATTGTACTAGCTTGTACTAGGCCATTCTTCATTATGTTTCCATATGAAGTGTATCTTTTCTATCCAAATATTGTGGATTGTAGATATGGAAAGTAGATTCATGTTTCTTGTGTTAATGAGTAGTTTCTAGGGTTGCTTGCTATGTTAATTTTATCTTGAACATTTAGCATATTTGTTAACTGATTCAACAAGCCAAGAAGGAACTAAAGGTGCATATTTAAGGTTGTAATAAGTCTGTGGTTGTAAAGTAATTTCAAAAGTCTCTTTGTGAAGGGGATTATGACTTAAGGGTTGTGAATATTCTCCCCTTCAAGTGAATTGTTTTGGAGTTTTTTTTCATGAATTTCCTAGTGAATTTGTTTGAATAGAAGTGAATATATGCCATTTTAATTTAATTTCAGGTTTAACCATAAATATTAGTGGTGGGTGAAGCCCCATGCAATCTAAATGTCAAGCTACTACTTCTATGCAACTTCATTGTTTACGTTATTCATAAATGCAAATTTAATATTCAAAATATTTTCATTATGCAAGTTAAGTATTCCAAATTATGTTATTCTATGGAAGATTATGCAAAACTTTACATTTACATATAGATGTCTATGATTTCTATTTCTACCTTATTCGATGTTGTTACACAGTGCTACTATTCAACATAGAAATATTATAAACCCTTAGAAGGGTAAAGGTAGAATTATTACGAAATATATCTAAACATTTACACATATAATATACAAATTTGTGTGCAACAATAAAATCGAGTTATCATCGTAAATTGATAAACCCTTGGGTTATGATAGTAGGGTTGTTATATATACAAATAAGTTAAATACATTTAAATATGGGTAGACATAAAAATAGGGCAAATTGAAATGCAGTAAAAGGACAATGATAAATTAATGTCCAAGGCCCTCAATTTGTTCAAAATACATATCGATAACATATACATAAATATTTAAAATTCTAAAAATTTTAGTTGGAGCCTATCGACCGAGGGTATGGATGAACCTGAGTCACACAGGAAATATAATGAAAATTGGTTCTCAATTTCTTGCTAGTGGAAATATAAAAAACCCTATCCCCAACCGAATTCAACTAATGTGCCAAACGTGTGTGGCAAATGGGAAGTTGATGAACTTACTGGATTTCCTGACATTGTGAGGCTAGTGGAGTATCCTCTCCTCGCACGGTATCCTCTTCTCAATGCTGGACGAAATGAGGGATAGCACGAGCTCCTCTTGTCTCCTCTGTCTCCTCTTCTTAGAGCCGTGCAAATGGAAACTGTGATTTCGGTTAACTGTGCAAATGGAACTCGTGGTCTCCTGGGTTATTTGTGCGACTGCCTCGGTGACATCTACGACCTCCTCAATGACCTCTGCGACCTCTAGTATTGGTTCATGGGTGAGTTAAGTGAAATATATTCACGGCTATGAGGGAGGTAAGTTTTATATTTTGAAATGTTTTTTTTAATGTTTTATGTTTTGTTTATTATTGTTTTATGTTTTTTTATATTTATATTTATTGTTTATATTTATTTTATATTTAGTATTTATGTATTATTATTTATTTATTTATATATGTATGCAAATGTGTGTGTATAAAACCTAAAATAAAGAATACAATTAAGTTTGAAAATAAATTTTGATTAAAAAAACATATTAAAACTGCAATGATGATGCCTGTGATGATGATGCTAACAACATTGATGTCGACGAAAATCATCATCATCACCATCACCACCATCCGGATCATCATCATTATCGTCATCATCATGATAATCATTGTCATCATTATCATCGTCATCATCAAGAACATCATCGTCATCATAAGCATCATCGTCGTCATCAGTAATCATCATCATCATCACAAACAACACCATCATCGTCATCATCACCATCATCATTAGTGATGATGATGGTGATGATAATTAAATCATTGTCGTCATCATAATCAACATGACCATCATCGTAACTTTCAACACTATCTAATCAGATTTAACTAGCCCCTCATATATAACCAATGAGACCACAATCCTAAAAATATTTTTCTCATTTTCCCATTGGGTAAGAAGGCTTACAAAGGTGTATCCTTTCAAGCATTGATAGTCAGTTTTACTAAAGTCTAAGTTTCTAAAATTTATTTTGCATAGTATATGGAAGCCTTGGAAGGCCATTAATCACTTATATCCTAGAGTGAGATATCTACATTTGAATGGAATTTTTCTTCAATGATCATTGTCTATGGTGATCCTTTGTGTGACTACATGAGGGTAATCCCTTGAGAAAATTGACTTGGTTCTTAGTTAAGACATTGTTTAAGAAGGGAAACTAGTCTTCAAATTCCATGATTGACTTGCAATAAAGAGAATTGATGCCATGGTCGAATCTTAAGTAAAAGTTTAATTTGGCCACTACTAACAATTTTAGTTTAGAATGGGTTTAATGCCTAATTGTAGAGGATCTTGTACTTAAGCTTTTCCCACAAGGCCCATGATGTTGGTGGTGCGAGTATAAGTGGAGGAGTGTAACAACCTTCACCAAATATAAATTCGACCTCGTCTATTTCACCAACATGGATCCTTAATGAATAAATGTCCAATCTCTTCAATCCTTGTAAATGTTACTAATATTGTGAGATAATAAGTAATAGTAAACTCTCAATAACTTGAACTTGGAATCACTTGTTACACATGTTTAGACTCAACCTCTTTATCAATGATATTCATACACACACATTATCTACTAAATTCAAGCTAACTAAGGTTCACGTTTACCAAACAGTATCTACCATCCATATATTATACTCCATTCTACAATGTAAAGTAAAATTTTGTGTATAGTCGAAAGGTTAAACAAAATGCCTAGTAAAATGATGATTTGACTAGCTAGTGAAGCATATGATGTGTATTCTCCAAAGGTTAGGCAAAATGCCCAAAAAATTGATGCATTGACCAACTAGTGATGCATACGATGTGTACAACCCAAATGATAAGAAAATTAGCATTGTCCTTGGTAGTATGAAGTTATCAAACCGAGCCTTAAACCAAATCAGAACTAGAAGTTTCCATATATGCCATTGAATCCACATCAAGAAGCATGACCTCAATGTACTTGTGATTGCAAAGGCCTTAATTTTTTTTAAGTATGCAATGTCAATCTATATTGATAATATGAACTAGCCATAGGCCTACCATTTATAGATCATATTAGTATCAAAGTAGTTGAATCCATGACCTTGAAGAAGTTATCAACACTTTGAGGAAAAAAATACCCGTAATGGGTAAAGCACTGAAAAGAGAAATTTTGGAATACCTAAAGGCCTTTGGATCCAAGAAAACAATTAAAGGAGAAATACAAAGGTTTGACAAGATAATATAAGACTTGAAAAAGGATCTCGATACTTTTGCAAAATTATTACCTTTGTTAAAATAACACTTGGCTGAACACCAAGAATCCTTCACCACTATTACAACAAATTGAAACAAGAGCAACATATAAATTTTGCAATTGGGAGAGAAATTAATTTACAAGTTGGATGATCAAAAAATATTACCTCCTCTAACCTGACCAATGCTAGAGTAGAGAAAAAGGTAAAAGCTCCAAAGTTTCTAGGATATGGGGTTTTCAACTCAATGGACAATATTGATTTGTGTAATAAATTAACTACTTTATATGCCTATAAAACTGATATATATTTGATACACTCCAATTTACAAGATCGAGGCCTCGAGGGCACTAGATACTACAAATACATTGGTGGGAGTGCTAGGCACTCATGGCCCACACAAGATATCCAATGGGTCTTAGTGGATTTCATCCAAGAGGCCCTCCCACACATTCGTGAGCTACAAATTTCATTTTCCATGTTCCAATCACACAGTAAGATGAAGCATGTTGATCTTCATGCGCACTACCCTAGAAAGTGGATATAGGTCTACAGATATGTCGTGGGGTTAGTGTTGTAGAGGGAATTTACATGGGTGGTAGGGTCAATTACCACATAATTCCTACAAAAATGGTCAATTCCCACATAATTTAGGTTGAAATCAATATCATCATTCCCTAGCATTTTTAGAATTTTGTCATTCTTTTTAAAGAAAGGCTTGAAAGGTTTCTTCCCATATGAACTTGATACTTTATCCTTTTCTAAACCAACTATTTTGTTGGACAATTTCTGAACGAGTTTGACAACACCCCCTAGATCAGTAGGCTACTCACCTGTGGGCTAAAAAGAATTGAAGAAAAATAGGTACTCAAGGATTAGTTCATGGCTCAATTTGCATGTGCACCAAATTGAAAATTTCTTGATAATCACACCTCCTTAGTTAAGTGATAACTTGAGGATTTCTATACCTAGTGATCATAGGTGATGATAAACTTGCATGCACTTCAAGTGTTGTTCTAATGGATTGATAACAAACTAAGAACATAGCCTTGCTTTGTTTCCATAAGTCATAATAGTAGTATGTGGGTATGAACTAAGCATGAGTGTAGACATAGGAGGCAATACCGCATCTAATTACCAGGAATATTGAAGACCAATCACTAAGATTGAAGATCAAGCTCAAATACCATCCATATTTACCCTAGAATCTCTATCCATAACAAAGTGTAGAATTACTTTGAATGGAAAAACATGAGACTTTCCATAAAAAATATAACAATATAATTCTTACAAGAGAGACTTAAAGGAAGAAAATGGAAACTTTATCAACTATGAAACTAGTAATAAGGTCTACATGTGGGTTGAAGGTTGTTCTCAAAACTCATAGTTGCAGTCTTAGCTCTGAATTTGGGTTTGTTTTCTCTATTTTGGGAAGGCCCTATAAACTTCTGTCTATTTTGCTGAATGAAATATAAGGATCCATACTAACTTGCAAAAAAAAAGGTCTGCATGTGGTTATAGATCAAAGAACCGCATTAGACTCAATGAGGATGTTTCTAACCATAAACTAGGATTTGCTACATAAAGATGAAATATAATGAAAATAATAGGTCATTGAGCAATTTATTGTTTTACATCAATTCATATTTTAACCAATATGTTTTACACTATTTCTAATTATTTTTTTACAACTCAAAGTATTAAAATATTGAATAATAAATTACACAATCTCAAAAGACATACCATCTTAACTCTTAATCTTCAACCATATTTAATTTGTTTTTGAATATTTTTCTATATTTAATAAATCCAAACTTAAAATAAAACAATACTAATATCAAATCAATATATACTACCCTACATCACAATATAATTTCACACTCAACAATAACAATAGTTACAAACTACCATATATCAAAATCAAATACCTACACGCTACCCTAAATAATAGTGAAAGTATCATGTGAGCAATACTGCAATGAGATAATTTCTATAATTTTAGTCATGTTTGAGTCTAGAAACCCTCCCACACCGTCAATGCATGCGTCTAGTATAACCATGCCAAATTTCAGTCCAAGCAAGCACAAATTTGAAAAATTTCAAATGTTGGCCCCGTGTAGCACATTAATTAATCTATAGGTATGGTTTTTGATTCTCGAATTATTAGTGTCATTCATGTTTGATTCTCGAAACCCATCCACACTGTCAATGCATGTGTCTAGTCTAACCATGCCAAATTTCAGTCCAAGCAAGCACAAATTTAAAAAATTTCAATGTTGGCCCCGCGTAGCACATTAATTAATCTATAGGTATGGTTTTTGATGCTCGAATTGTTAGTGTCAGTCATGTTTGATTCTAGAAACCATACCACACCGTCAATGCATGCGTCTAGTCTAACCATGCCAAACTTCAGTCCACACAAGCACAAATTTAAAAAATTTCAACGTTGGCCCCGTGTAGCACATTAATTAATCTATAGGTATGGTTTTTGATGCTCGAATTGTTAGTGCTAGTCATGTTTGATTCTGGAAACCCTCCCACACCATCAATGCATGTGTCTAGTCTAACCATGCCAAATTTCAGTCCAAGCAAGCACAAATTTAAAAAATTTCAATGTTGGCCCCATGTAGCACATTAATTAATCTATAGGTATGGTTTTTTATGCTTGAATTGTTAGTGTCAGTCATGTTTGAGTATGGAAACCCTCCCACACCGTTAATGCATGCGTCTAGTCTAACCATGCCAAATTTCAGTACAAACAAGCACAAATTTGAAAAATTTCAACGTTGGCCCTGTGCAGTACATGATCAAGCACGCCATTTGGGTTAGCATGATAATTGTGCATTTCCTTACCGAACTTCTCTTTTTTTCGAGAATAATTTAATATTCTCTATTGAACATGGCCAACCACGAGAAGGTGGAAGCTCTTATGCCCCCCCCCCTCACATCACTCTCAATTCCCCATAACCTGACAAAATCTATGTACAAAAAAAAAATTATTGTGTTTTTTTGCCATACTTAAGAAGCAATGTTTCTAATTATAACATATTCCAACATACAGGAAAATGGAAAAAACACTAAGAAACAGTTAATTTATACATACCAATAAAATTCAATAATTCTATCACAATATTGAATCAAAATATAGAGTAGATATATTAAGGCATACCTCATACACTTCAATGGACTTCATCATCTTCTCCATCCAAGTCATCATCTATATCATCCGATCTAGAGTCAACATTATAAGGATCATTGGCCATATCATCATCGTCATCGATGTCATTTACGATCATCATGTCATCATCGATATCATCTTCATGGACATTGTTTGCTACATCATCTGATTCAACTAATTCTTCGTCATCTTCTTCTGGAACATGATCATCTAACTCATGTTGATCATCTTCAACATCGCCTTCTTCTTCGAGACCCTCTTCATTACCTTCCTCTACGTTATACTTTACCGGCCTCCCCCTTGGATCATGTCTCACAACAAATGACCAAACCCCCCTACCTGGAACCTCAGAGTAAAATACTTGTTCACATTGGCTTGGAAGAACATAGCGCTTTGTTCCTAGCTCAAACAACCTTGTATTAACCATGGTAAATCCATTATCATGTTCAATAATAGTTTTATCGAGATCATGTTGATTCAATTGTAACATGTACCATTTGAAAATGAACAAAACTACCTTGAAGGAGTTAAATTTACACTGAAAAATATCTTCCAAATACCCATAGTATCGATTTTCTGAGAGTTTTGGATGTTTGACACTTCTAGAGGAAACATTGGTCTCTCAAAGACTGCAGATATCCCACAATCTGATGTTTTCTTCATTTCATCCAACTTTTTGATGCGATATTTATAGCCATTGCACCACATAGCCTTATGGTGTTTTACCTACAACAATCCATACACATAAATATTACATCATGATCCATTTATGATTAAGTGCATGTTTATGCCCTACAGGGAAAGAAATCAATGTGTACATCAATATGTTTGCAAAAAAAAAAAATAGTGTGGTTGATTAATATGCTTGCCTACTTATCTTTTAAACCATATGCTAAATCGATATCCCTTTTTGTAAGATTGGTATCTCCATTGCGATGTGGTTCTTTTACCAATGAAGCCACACCTTCCCATGATATTCCATGACCATATTGTTCACATCCTTCAATCCATACCTTCATCCAATCAAGACTATTTGTGATGTATAAATGAAGTGCATCCCACTCTCGACCAAGTGTTTGATGAAAATAAAATTAAAATTCAATACAAATGTATTTTCACTTAACAAAGTATACACTTTTAATTGATGCACATTGAATATTAAAAATAGAATATGTATGATGTATACATAAAAATCAACAGTCAAATGTATTATATTAATTAATATCCACTAGCTAATAATTACCTTTCACCTTCCTCGATCTACCTTTCCCCTTCAGGTACTCCCCTTCGAAATTTTTATTGGTGTCTGGATCACAAATGCGACCTAAATTGATCTTTGACGCTAATTTAGGAAGATATTCACTAATATACAGCATGTTTTGGTATACCATCTATCCCTCCATCATAGAACCCTTAGGACGTGCTCGTTATTTAACCAAACCCTTCAAAAATTTCAAGTGCCTCTTGTTCGGATATCCATCATCTATTTCGGGATACATATCTATTTCAGGATCATCTATTTCGGGATACATATCTATTTCAGGATCTTGCATGATCTATTTCAGGATATGCAGTCCAGTCACCAGTTTGATGCCTCCAGCACCTTATCCACCTTCTTCTAGCACCCGGGAGCCACTTTCCACAGAGTTTTAGCCCTCCTAAGCTGAAAGGCGCCCTCTTCTCACCTACTGACTGAGAAGGGCGCACTTGTTCACCTACCACTGCAGATTCACTCCAGTTACATTCAGTTAGCTCCGATTCTGATTGATTTCACTCCGATTTCACTCCTGACTGACTGTTTCACCTCCGATTGACCTCCAGTTCGATTAGGTGACTTGCTCTGACTCCAGTTAGCCTCCCATGCGCCCCCACTGAGCCTCCAGATCCTATATCAGTGCTACACACTTCAGTTACATTTATTATGATCAGTTAGACTCAGCTTGACACCTGGATGACTGGTTGTTGTGATTGATGAGCAACACCGATGATTGATGAGGACTCCTAGATTGAGTCAAGCTACTCCATTCAGTGATTCGAATGACCTCCTTAGGCAATTCGAATTGCTCTGTTCATTGTAACAGTTTGTATTGTAATTCATTCACCCTTTCTGGGATAGAGAGCACTGCTGCATGTTTTGCACAGTTTTGCACCATATCTTCTATGTTCATCTGTTGTGACTGATTTATTTGTTCATTAGATCTGCTGTGACTAACTTTACATGGTATCAGATCCATTGCAGGGACAAGATCTCTTTTCTACAGGTGTTTATACAAGAAGATTTGACTGAATTGCTAAAAATTGCAACAAAAAAAAAAAAGTTTGGCATGAGATATCTCAAGGGCATTCGCTCCTGTGCATGCAAAGCTTGAAAAATACTCCAATACCACTCCAGAAGCTTGAGTTACCACATAATTCCTGGATCTGATACATTGGACCTATTCAACATTGCTTGAAATCCAATCCCAGGTGTGATGCAACTCTCAAAGGGTGGATTGTTCGACCTTATTGTGATTGTTCTTATGTGATTTGCAGGTTAATTATCTCCTCCAAGTGCACTCGCTACATTCTGCATGCAAGCTTCCCTACAGCATCTCCATTCGCTATAGTCTGCATGCAAGCTTCTTCTTCATCATTTGACTCGCTCCTAGCAATGGAATACTCTTCTTCAAAGCCTATCCTCACCCCATTCAATTATTTTGATTGGAAAGATGATATGGAGATCATATTACGTTCAAAAGGATACTACCGAGTCACTCTTGGTCTTGAATTGGAGCCAAACAATGTGGCAGAAAGAACCAAACACTACAATAAGCTTGATGAAGCTTACGGTCTTCTTTGTCTCTCCATCTCCAAAGATCTTCACTTCCATCTCAGCGGATTGAAGACTCCAAAGGCCATATGGGACCAACTTGAGACACTATTCGGCAAGCAGGATGAGCTTAGGGCTTTTCAATTAGAGAATGAATTGATTGGCCTTAATCCTGAGAATTTCGAGAGCATCAATGAATTCTTCACTAAATTCAAGAACTTGAACTTGCAATTGAAGAACAGTGGTGTTATCAAAGAGGATAAACAGTTGATCCTCTCCATTCTAAGCAAGCTTGGGAAAGATTATTCGGTATTTGTCTCCACTTTCAATTCCGGTCGGCTAACTACCCCGAATTGGAAGATGCCTACCTTGAATGCCTTCATTGAGTCCGTTACGAAAGAGCATGACAAGTTGATTCAAATGGGGTCCATAAGCTCCAAAGATTCAGCCCTATTTGTTCAAGGACCCAAGATCTCGAATGGTAAAGGAAAGCTAAAGAAGGAGAAGCCCAAATTCGAGCCTCACAAGCAAAAAGACAAAGGCAAGCAAACGGATGCACCATCCAGTTCGAAATCCAAGCAAAAGGGCAAAGAAGGTAACCAAAAATCTAAATGTACTTATTGTAACCGTGGCTTTCATCCCGAAAGTTCATGTATGAAGAAGACTATAGATCAAATGGCCCTCCTTTTGGAAAAGAACAACATAACCCTTCCTGACGGTGCAAGGAAGAAGGATCGGAATGACGATCATGAAAGAGGACAAGCACTCATGGCAACGGTTTCGAAGCCCACTCTCTTGATAGATTCGGGTGCATCAAATCATATGGCTGCAAATATTGATTCTTTTTCCTCATTCGATCCAAACAGCTCCATCCCCATCCATTTGGGAGATGACTCAAAAATTTCTTCAAAGGGCAAAGGTACGATTCATGTAGATCATGGATGCTTTCAGAATGTTATCTATGTGCCTTCCTTAGCTTCGAATCTCCTTTCTGTGTATCAAATGACACATACTGGTGATCCAAATAAAGTCACATTCAGCCCTAATACAGTTGAAATTTCTGATATCAAAAGTGGAAGACTAGTTGCGGTTGGAAAGGCAAACCACACTGCTAAATGTTATGAGTTTTCGCACTTTATTCCGCTTGCAAAGCCCACTGCTCTTCGCACACATGGTAATGAGGTTAGTAGGCTTTGGCATGAAAGATTTGGACATCTAAATTATAAGTATTTGCTGCTGCTATCAAATAAATCCATGGTTGATGGGCTTCCACAACTCCGTTCCTCGAAGGGAATATGCTCCGGTTGCATTATTGGGAAGCACCCCGAGCACAGATTCGACCGCGGCAAGGCTAGCAGAGCCTCTACTATTTTGGGATTGATCCATTCTGATATCAGCGGTCCGCTGCCCCATATTTCATTAAATGGTTCAAGGTATGTTTTGACATTTATTGACGATTATTCTCGCTTTACATGGGTATTCTTTCTCAAAAACAAGTCAGAAGTGCTTGGAAAATTCAAGGATTTTAAGTCTTCTGTTGAGACCACCACTGAGAGCAAGATCAAAGCTCTTAGATATGATAATGGTGGGGAATATATCAAGTCCGAGTTGCTGCAACTTTGTGCCCAAAGCGGAATCAAGATCCAACATACAGTTCCCTACACACCCCAGCAGAACGGTGTAGCGGAAAGGAAAAACCGGTCACTGAAAGAGATGGCTACATGCATGATTGAATCAAAAGGTTTGGCTGCAAATATTTGGGCTGAAGCAATCAATGTTGCTGCATATATACAGAACCGTGTTCCACATTCATCCGTGAAAGGTATGACTCCTTTCGAAGCATTCTTTGGTCACAAACCGGATGTGTCAAATTTGAGAGTTTTTGGCTCTACTGCATGGGCTAGAATTCCTTCTGAGAAGAGACGAGCTTTGGATCCACAAAGTATCGAGTGCATATTGATAGGATATGGGGAAGAATCAAAAGCATATAAACTCATGGATATCAGATCTAAAAAGATATTCATAGAGCGCAGTGTGCAGTTTGAAGAACCGCTTCAAGAATTGCAACTAGTTGAGGAGAAAACTGCCGTTTCACCGCCTTCACCAGAAGAAGATTCGAGCAGCGATAATGAAGGTATGAGTTCTGATATTTCTGATATTGTAGCAGCATATGATGATCATGACATATCAGGTTCGGAATCCGACCATTCAGATCCCCCTCAGTTACCAAAGTGGGCCCAAAATACTCTACAATCTGCTGGTTCGAATCTTGGAAATCCTGCTGATCCGAGACGAACAAGAGGAGACTTTCAAAGGGCAGGTATGGCTCTTTCTATTGCTGATCCATTTCTTCCTGAGATTTGTTATTTGATGGCTGGTTCAGATCCCCAATCATATTATTCAGCCCATCGAGATCCGAGATGGAAAGATGCCATGGATGAAGAGTACAGTTCTCTTCAAAAGAACAATACATGGGAGCTAGTTTCTCTTCCACCTGGAAGAAAATTAGTGAAGTGTAAATGGGTCTACCATACTAAAGTTGCTGCTGATGGCACTATCAGCAAATATAAAGCAAGGTTGGTGGCAAAAGGTTTTTCCCAAGTCCAAGGAGTGGACTACACAGAGACCTTTGCACCGGTTGCAAAGATGGATTCCATCCGCCTTGTTTTAGCTATTGCCGCATCCAAGCACTGGGAGGTGCATCACATGGATGTGAAGAGTGCATTTTTACATGGAGACCTTGCTGAAGAGGTCTATATGCATCAGCCAGAGGGTTATACATCAGATCCATCATTGGTTTGTAGATTGAAGAAGTCTTTGTACGGGTTAAAACAGGCCCCAAGAGCTTGGTACGCAAAGATGGACTCCTTCCTTCTTTCTCAGAATTTCCAAAGATGCAAATCTGATCTGAATGTCTATCTTCAGCGAGTTAAAGGTAATTTGTTGGTTATTGTACTTTATGTTGATGATCTGCTTATTACTGGTAGCACACTTACTTCAATAAACAAGCTAAAATCTGCCCTAAATCTAGCTTTTGACATGAGCGATTTGGGCTTGCTGAGTCACTTTTTGGGCTTGGAGATAGCTCAAAATTTCGATGGGATCACTATATCTCAGCAAAAATATGCTTCCGACCTGTTATTGAAGTTTAATATGGCTGAATGTAAGGCAGCCCCGTTCCCATTCCTCTCAGGAATCAGTCTTGAGGAGGGAGATTCCACACCGCTTGCAGATTGCAGTATGTATCGACAGTTGATTGGTTCACTACTTTATTTGACACATTCACGGCCTGATATCTCATATGCCGTGAGTGCCGTGTCAAGATATATGCAGCAGCCACATGAGCTTCATTGGCGAGCAGCCAAGCGGATCTTGCAGTATGTGCAAGGTACGAGACAGTTTGGCATACATTATGCTGCAGATTCTGAGCTAGATTTCATTGGTTTTACTGATTCAGATTGGGCAGGTGATAGCATTGATCGGAAGTCCACTTCCGGTTATGTTTTCATGATTGGTCATGGTGCTATTTGCTGGTCCAGCAAAAAGCAAGCAGCCATTGCACTTTCTTCAGCAGAGGCAGAGTATCGAGGGGCAGTCAATGCCTGCATTCAGGCAGTTTGGTTGCAGGGTATTCTTTCCGAGTTTGGTTTTGGTGGCACTACTTCGACTGTCCTATTTTGTGACAATCAAAGTGCTATCAAGATCTCCACAAATCCAGTTCAGCGGCAGAGGACCAAGCACATTGAGATTCATATGCATTACATTCGACAGTTGGTGCATGACCGCACCATCATTCTGCAATATTGCCCTACTGATGAGCAAATTGCAGACATCTTCACCAAGAGCTTCACTGAGAAGAAGTTCTCTTACCTCCGTTCACTGTTGGGGGTGAGTTCCATCATGGTGGAGACAGATTGATTCATTATTATGCTTTAGACTTGAGGGGGGGGCTTTCTTCCCACTGGGTTTTCCCTCTTTCCTCACTTAGTTTATTTTTCAGCATTTTTTGGATTATTGTATTGGGGTGACCTTTGGTCTTAGTTACCAGGGCCCCACATTATTTTAGTTGGCACATCATAGTCTAGCTTGAGGGGGGGTGTTCGGATATCCATCATCTATTTCGGGATACATATCTATTTCAGGATCATCTATTTCGGGATACATATCTATTTCAGGATCTTGCATGATCTATTTCAGGATATGCAGTCCAGTCACCAGTTTGATGCCTCCAGCACCTTATCCACCTTCTTCTAGCACCCGGGAGCCACTTTCCACAGAGTTTTAGCCCTCCTAAGCTGAAAGGCGCCCTCTTCTCACCTACTGACTGAGAAGGGCGCACTTGTTCACCTACCACTGCAGATTCACTCCAGTTACATTCAGTTAGCTCCGATTCTGATTGATTTCACTCCGATTTCACTCCTGACTGACTGTTTCACCTCCGATTGACCTCCAGTTCGATTAGGTGACTTGCTCTGACTCCAGTTAGCCTCCCATGCGCCCCCACTGAGCCTCCAGATCCTATATCAGTGCTACACACTTCAGTTACATTTATTATGATCAGTTAGACTCAGCTTGACACCTGGATGACTGGTTGTTGTGATTGATGAGCAACACCGATGATTGATGAGGACTCCTAGATTGAGTCAAGCTACTCCATTCAGTGATTCGAATGACCTCCTTAGGCAATTCGAATTGCTCTGTTCATTGTAACAGTTTGTATTGTAATTCATTCACCCTTTCTGGGATAGAGAGCACTGCTGCATGTTTTGCACAGTTTTGCACCATATCTTCTATGTTCATCTGTTGTGACTGATTTATTTGTTCATTAGATCTGCTGTGACTAACTTTACACCTCTCAACCATCCACATGGACCTTGAGTGTACAGGTCCACACAATTCAATCTCCTCAACTTGGTGTATGAGGTAGTGTTCTTGTGCATTGAAAAATGCCAAAGGTATATTCTTCTGCATTTCACACATGAGACGAGGAATTTCTCTCCTCCAATACTTTATATATTCTTTATGGATTTATTTAGATGACAACCATCTACAAGTGATGCAAACCAATCACGAGATTTAACAAAAAAAACATTATATTACATAACATGAATTAGTGAACAAAAATTAAATTTAATTTCTACAATGAATTAAACAAACACTAAGTGCATGCAAAAAATTGCTACTTACCTCATGTATTTCCCAAGATTATATATAACTTGTTTGACATTGTTGTCAAAGTTGTCCGGGAGAGAGAGAGGTAGAACATACTGTAACAATATACAAATTGTTTCATTTTTTTTACAAAAAGTAGACAAAAAAATACCAACAATATGCACTGGAATAAAAAAATATAGAAATAATTATATGCATACCATAATAAATACCTTCATGAAGATATTCCAATCATGCATTTTCACCCCCGCAAAATCACCTTTCTTTGTTATGATATTCTTCATGTTCGAACAAAATCTGGTGGGAAAGTTAATTTTTCGTGTTAAATTTTCATAATTTACTTCAATCTGATCTAGGATCTTAACTGAGAGAACAACATGTACAACAAATCTACAGCATATCAATCATGGACACAATAATGCAAGCACATACGAGACATAGAGTTTACTTGGGGAAAACCATAAAGGTGAAAAACCCCAATAACTTCCTCAGAGATAGATAGAGCAATGATACGACTAGAATACAAGAGATAGTCTTCTCCTAGCAACAGAGCCTCCTCCTCACAAGTGTGCCACTTTCCGAATGAGAGAAGTGTGTGAATGAATGATCAAATAGAGATCTCCCGATCTCTATTTATACTTGTTCTGTCCTGCCCAATAAACTAATGGGGCCTACATGTCTAGCTTAACCCATGGTAAACTTAATCCGGGTCGACCCCACACTTGGTGGTCTAATAACCCTTTGACCCACATGGCTGACCCCCAATAGGGTGGTCTAATAACCCTTCAACCCACATGACTTATACAGGGTCGACCCCAACAAGGTGGTCTAATAACCCATCAAGTATAAGTTACGACACTTACAATATAAATGACGACACTTTCGTATAGAGGAATAATAACATCTCTATAGGAATACAAACACTTCCGTATAGAGGAATAATGCCATCTCTATAGGAATACAAAATACATCTATGAAATACATGGGTGAAATACATTCCGAAGTTACATATACATCAACACTCCCTCTTAACTAGGAAGGTATTTCTCGACATAGGTCTACTAGCACAAGTTTTCTTCTTTGGATCATCATCAGCGAATCATCATCCTCAAATCATCGTCATCGTCACTGATGCTGCTATCTCAATCAATCTCTGAATCTACTTGTCATAGGAAGTTCTACAGAGCCAGTTCTTTTTCATACTGAATGTAGGCCCACCACCTGTAGGTCTTCATCATCTGTGCGAATGGTCTGATAGAGGTGGTCTCTCAGGACTAATTTTATGTGCTGATGCAATACCTGATAAGAGCATCCCAGGAACATTTATGTGCCTAAGTATGACCGGCAAGATCTCCTAGGATTGATTACATGCATCCCCTTCACAATACCTTTAAAGAGAATCCCAGGAACATTTATGTGTCGCAGCACGACCGACAAGATCTCTAAATAGCATCCTAGGACTTATTACGAGCACACAGCTCAACCTCTCGGATCTCCAGGACTGATTACATGTGAATAGACAATACCTTTAAAGAGAATCCCAGGAACATTTATGTGCCACAGCATGATCGACAAGATCTCTAAAGAGCATCCCAGGACTTATTACGAGCACACAGCTCAACCTATCGGATCTCTAGGACTGATTACATGTCTCCGTAGTAATACCTCATCCCAGGACTGATTACGAGCACACAGCTCAACCTATCGGATTTCTGAGGACTTATTACATACTACATGGCAATACCTCATCCCAGGACTGATTACGAGCACACATCTCAACCTATCGGATTTCTGAGGACTGATTACATGCTATTTGCACAACCTGCCACATATCATCTCTGACCTCCAAGTATCAACCTAATACTCACGATCTAACTGATCATCATCGCACGAAGCATCATCCTGATGCTCATGATCATACTGATCATCATCACTGTACCGTCCTGATACATATCATCTGGAGCAACATCCTGAAGCTCGTCATCATGATCATCTTGATCATACAATGCATCCACCTGATGCATACCAAGTATCTATATGATACATATCACCATACATGATCCACCTGATACATACATAGATACATGATCCACACAATGTATCCACCTAATATATATCAACACACATGATCTACCTGATCATACATAGTATCCACCTGATACATATACTGATACATGGTCTAAGCATCCAACATGATGCATATACAAATACATGTAAATCATCCAACGGATCATCTCCAGCATCCAACATGATGCATACATACATATACATATAAATGATCCAACCGATCATATCCAGCATCCAACATGATGCATACATACATATACATATAAATGATCCAACTGATCATATCCAACATCCAACATGATGCGTATACAGAGCAGTAACTAGAGAATCGTCCTAATGCTCATCATCCAATGCTTACATCCACAGCCATGTGAAGGATCCTCCTTCCAACATGCTTGGAATGGCTTCAACAAATGTGTCCATCACTTCTTCCTCGAAGTGTCGTCGATCTGAAGAACACCAAGCCTCTCTCTGAAGTACTTGAACTTCACTCTGGCTAGTGTCTTCATCAACACATCTGCAATTTGCTCATCCGTCGCAACATACAGGAGCTTCACTGCTCCTCTCTGCAGCATATTCCTGATATAGTGATATTTGATCTCAATGTGTTTCGACCTGTCATGGAACATCGGGTTCTCAGACAGCTTCACACAACTCTGGTTATCACAGAAGACACCAACGGGAGATCAAATAACTCAGATAGTAGCTTTCGAAGCCATACTGCCTCACAACTAACCGAATAGGCTTCAACATACACTGCCTCGGCTATACTCAGTGCTATGTAGGAATGCTTCCTGCTAAACCAAGAGATCACACCTGATCCCATACTGAAGCAGCACCCAGATGTGCTCTTCCTATCTGCAGCACTGCCTACCCAATCTGAATCAACATAACCCTCCAGGTTAAAATTTTGATTCGCATCATACTTGAGCCCATAATCAACTGTACCCTTTAAGTACCTCATAATATGCTTTACATCAACCAAGTGAACACTCCTCGGATCCGTCATGAACTAGCTTGATGTGTTCACCATAAAGCAAATATCTGGTCTCGTGTTCGTTAGGTACATCAAGGACCCAATCATCTGACGATACATAGTGACATCAACTGGATCAGATGAATCGTCACATAGAAGCTTCAGGTTTGATTCCATAGGTGTGGCCATGGCCTTACATTCCATCATCATGAACCTCTTCTGTATCTCTACTGCATACTTCCCTTGTCCAAGGAAGATTCCATTTGCACTCTGCCATACCTCCATGCCTAGAAAATAGTGCATCATCCCCAAGTTCTTCATCTCGAACTCAGCAGCAAGCTTTCGTTGCATGTCAGCAATCAACCTATCCTCACCTGTAGCAAACAAGTCATCCACATACGAAAGTAGTATCACTGGATTTCCTTCCTCAACCTTGTAGTAAAGGTTGGAATCCGCTTTACTCTTGGTAAAGCCCAAATTGGATAGAAAGCTATCCATCCTACCATACCAATTTCTGCACATATATGACTCTTTGTCATGTGTCTCAGAACCAAGTGGCTACTCCACATACACTTCTTCTTCAACTACACCATTCAAGAAATTTGTCTTGAAATCCATCTAGTGTATCTTCCCTTTCATCACTGCAGCCGGAGCAAGTACGGATCTAATGGAAGTGTATCTGGCTACAAGAGCAAAAGACTCTATGCTACCACCTGCAGCATGCTTGATCTTGTAGATCCTCTTGGAAGTCACTACAGACTCCTCTTCAGGTCTTGGGACTGCATCCCAAACATCTTCATGATCGACTGGTACTCCTCGATCATGGCATTCTTCCCAGATCCTGGGAACTTCAATATCTTCAATATTTTTAATAGATAACTTTGTTGCTGAACAAATGTTGTAGTCCTTCTTTTGTAGGTGATGGTATACGATCTTTCCTACACAACAAGTTAAATTGCATGATTAGAAAACATCTTATAGTTTTTAGAACAAACTCTTACACATAAAGAAATATGCCATACAGTCATGCAATTATCTTAGCCAATGCTTCAATACAACATTTATCCATATCCTGTAACTTTCTAGATGCCTTCCAATCTCTACCAGAACATTGTTAAGAGTTTGCACTACTCCCAACATGTCAGCAAAGAGGTTTCAATCTAGATAAGTAGCAATGGAATGTTGTATAGTGCCATAGGCCACTTACCCATCACATGCATATTAGTAGTATATTGTTCATTAATGCAATTATTCTAATATGCATAATACACAACCTAAGTCTAGGAACATAAGCATATACATCATTGAATAACATTATTTAAACAAACAAACATGTAAGAAATGATAATTCGAATACTTATCTTTGTTTGGTTGTTGGGTTGACTCCCTCTTAGTCTTTGCTTCTTTTCTGCAACTCCATTCTGATGTGGATTGTGAGAAGTGGTCAACTCCCTCTGAATATCTGCATCCTTGCAGAAACTACTGAAGTGTGCTCCTTCTTGATCTTTGCTTCCTTGTAGGAACAACTGGAGTGTCCTCCCTCTTGATCTTTGCTTCTTGGATTACCTGTCCTTGAACTTATATCCATCCTTAATCACTATGCATGCTTATTAGTATCATCATTGTGTTATCGTTGAGGTCTCACACATAATCATACATTCATTAGTATATTCTTAATAATATCAAAACACAATAATCTTAAGCATATATAGTCATGATCATTTCAAACATAAATAATAATCATTAGTATTCAAGGTTTATATAGGGCTCTTATGGTTAGTCATATCATAAATTAAAGTAAGAAACATAATATGCCTAAACCCATGATTACTCAAACCTATACCTTCATGATTCTTTTGGTTAGTCATATCATCAATTATGGTAAGAAACATAATATGCATACAACCATGACTATTCAAACCTATGACTTCATGAATAATCATTATAAACAACACAACAGTATAAGATCCTAACACAAGGTAGGATTCTACCTTGATATAGGAAAAACATACCTGGATTAGCATGCTAGCTAGTTATGTCTAACATACCCACATAATGTCTTCTGGTTCTCTTCAATGACTTGTGCTAGTAACATGCATGTCTCATAAGTTATCCAATGTAGAACCAAGTTATACATACCTCATAAGTATATCTTCTAAGAGATCCATGATAATGGATGAATCTTTGTCTGCATGTCATCATGATCATATGTTCTTGAACTAGAACATGATTTTTCTTTCTTGGTGTACCTTTCATGTTAGTGGACAACATAAACCTCATACAACACCATAATGCATTAGTACAATCATAAGTGTCAACACCCTAATCAATGAATATCTTCTATCATGCATTTATAATTTTATTAAGGTGATACGACAAGTCTAAATTTAAACAAGATTGTACTAACCGTAATAATATGAAGACAAACATACCATAGACTTAATCATGGGAAAATATTGAAACGTACCTGGATAAGTCATACCTGTCGAGATTGCTTGTAATATTCTTATGTAAGGCCTTAGCCTTATCTCCCTCTGAAACAGAAACTTCTTCACTTATGCAGGTGACCAATCCATTCTCTTCTAGGATTAACCCAATCCACTTGATTTGCAGGAACTGGATCTAGAGTTGGATTAGGGTATGTTAGAGAAACCCTAAAAATTCAAACTTTTAATTTCAAACTTCTGAAAGGATAGAAATATGCGCCTTGATGATCTGATCAAGCTGGTATACTCAGAATTTGAAAATTGCAAAGTTTCACATCTCAAATTTGCCTTTGAAACTTCCGGATTCACTAGACATGACCCAGAACTAGGGTTTGATGAAACCCACCCTTCTTCCCAATCAAAAGGTTTGATCTAAATCTCTAAGCTTCTATTTTTCTGAGGAGCTTCCAGCCGTGGTCACATATTTCAAAAATTCCTATTTTTGCAGAACCCCTAAATTTCCACTTTTCCGATCAAAGTCCCGAACTAGGGTCTGATCAAGCCCGGCCTTCTGCCCAACCAAAAATTCTGATCTTGGTTTCTAAATTTCTATTTTAATGAGTAGCATTCAGCCGTAGTCTCCGATTACAAAAATTCCAACTTTCTCCGAAACCCTAAATTCCGGAAGCCATGAATGAAGGTGCTCAAAAATAAATCTATTTTGACATAAATATGTACCTGATTATTTCTGGTGTAACTCCGCACTTTTCGATCCACAGGGTTTGAAAACTTTTTCTATGGTATCCTGACCTGTCATATTTCCATCCCGATAGGTCTAACCTCAAATGGATTCTCTGAGAGAGATTTATGCCAAGTGTCGCAATGTGACCTATTTATGGGATAAAACAGGAGAGCGAACTTGTACGGTGTGCCACGTGTCACTGGTTCAACTTCGGACAATTTTTTTTTGAGATACTACAGTCTGTGTACTACCTATCCCTTTTTATGAAATTTCATTTGGAGCTTCCTATCCCAAGTTATGACCTTTTGTTTCCAAGGTCACCTGTTTATGACTAAGATCTGGAAGAGGCAGAAACCCTATATTGTACAGATCATAAAACACATATTACAATGAATTAGAAGTTTTCCTTTGGACACAAGGTACATGGGGATCTTAGCTTCGACCTGTAACAATTTCAGATCTGAAAAATTCACCAAAATGGATTTATAGCGAAAGTGCTACGATGACTAGTTTTTGCTATATCAAGACCTAGCATCGTAAGTGCAACAAGTGTCATACATGCCATATCATGCCTTCTTTAGGGCTATCTCTGATACCATGTTAATTTTTCAAAATTTACTTCAATCTAATCTAGGATCTTAACTAAGAGAGCAACATGTACAGCAAATCTACATCATATCAATCATGGACACAATAATGCAAGCACATAAGAGACACAGAGTTTACTTGGGGAAAACCATAAAGGTGAAAAACCCCAATAACTTCCTCAGAAATAGATAGAGCAATGATACAACCAAAATACAAGAGATAATATTCTCCTAGCAGCAGATCCTCCTCCTCACAAGTGCACCACTTTCTGAATGAGAGAAGTGTGTGAATGAATGATCAAATAGAGATCTCCCGATCTCTATTTATACTTGTTCTATCTTGCCCAATAAACTAATGGGGCCTACATGTCTAGCTTAACCCATGGTTAACTTAATCCAGGCCAACCCCACACTTGGTGGTCTAATAACCCTTTGACCCACATGGCCGACCCCCAATAGGGTGGTCTAATAACCCTTCGACCCACATGACTTATACAGGGCCGACCCCAACAAGGTGGTCTAATAACCCATCAAGTATAAGTTATAACACTTACAATATAAATGATGACACTTTTGTATAGAGGAATAATAACATCTCTATAGGAATACAAACACTTCCGTATAGAGGAATAATTCCATCTCTATAGGAGTACAAAATACATATATGAAATACATGGGTGAAATACATTCCGAAGTTACATATACATCAACACTCCCTCTTAACTAGGAAGGTATTTCTTGACACAGGTCTACTAGAACAAGTCTTCTTCTCTGGATTATCATCAGTGAATCATCATCCTCAAATCATCGTCATCGTCACTGCTGCTGCTATCTCAATCAATCTCTGAATCTACTCGTCATAGGAAGTTCTACAGAGCCAGTCCTTTTTCATACTGGATGTAGGCCCACCACCTATAGGTCTTCATCATCTGTGCGAATGGTCTGATAGAGGTGGTCTCTCAGGACTAATTTTATGTGCTGATGCAATACCTGACAAGAGCATCCCAGGAACATTTATGTGCCTAAGCACGACCGACAAGATCTCTAAAGAGCATCCCAGGACTTAGTACGAGCACACAGCTCAACCTCTCGAATCTCCAGGACTGATTACATGTGAATAGACAATACCTTTAAAGAGCATGCCAGGAACATTTATGTGTCGCAGCACGACTGGAAAGATCTCTAAAGAGCATCCCAGGACTTATTACGAGGACATAGCTCAACCTCTCGGATCTCCAGGACTGATTACATGTGAATAGACAATACCTTTAAAGAGCATCCCAGGAACATTTATGTGCCGTAGCATGACTGGCAAGATCTTTAAAGAGCATCCCAGGACTTATTATGAACACATAGCTCAACCTATCGGATATCCAGGACTGATTACATGTCTCCATAGTAATACCTCATCCCAGGACTGATTACGAGCACACAGCTCAACCTATCGGATTTCTGAGGACTGATTACATACTGCATAGCAATACCTCATCCCATGACTGATTACGAGCACACAACTTAACCTATCGGATTTCTGAGGACTGATTACATGCTATTTGCACAACCTTCCACATATCATCTCTGACCTCCAAGTATCAACCTGATACTCATGATCTAACTGATCATCATCGCACGAAGAATCATCCTGATGCTCATGATCATACTGATCATCATCACTGTACCGTCCTGATACATATCATCTGGAGCAACATCCTGAAGCTCGTCATCATGATCATCCTGATCATACAATGAATCCACCTGATGCATACCAAGTATCTATATGATACATATCACCATACATGATCCACCTGATACATACATAGATACATGATCCACATAATGTATCCACCTAATATATATCAACATACATGGTCTACCTGATCATACACAGTATCCACCTGATACATATACAGATACATGGTCCAAGCATCCAGCATGATGCATATACAAATACATATAAGTGATCCAACTGATCATCTCCAGCATCCAACATGATGCATACATACATATACATATAAATGATCCAACCGATCATATCCAACATCCAACATGATGCGTACATACATATACATATAAATGATCCAACTGATCATATCCAGCATCCAACATGATGCGTATACAGAGCAGTAACTGGAGCATCATCCTAATGCTCATCATCCAGCGCTTACATCCATAGCCATGTGAAGGATCCTCCTTCCAACATGCTTGGAATGGCTTCAGCAAATGTGTCCATCACTTCTTCCTCGAAGTGTCGTCGATCTGAAGAACACCAAGCCTCTCTTGGAATTACTCGAACTTCACTCTGGCTAGTGGCTTCATTAGCACATCTACAATCTGCTCATCCATCACAACATACAGGACCTTCACTACTCCTCTCTGCACCATATCCCTGATATAGTGATATTTGATCTCAATGTGTTTCGACCTGCCATGGAACACCGGGTTGTCAGATAGCTTCACACAACTCTGGTTATCATAGAAGACACCAACAGGAGATCAAATAACTCAAATAGTAGCTTCCAAAGCCATACTGCCTCACAACTAGCCAAACAGGATGCAACATACTCTACCTCGGCTGTACTCCACCACCCCTTTCGTTTCAAGAAATTCTGGCTCTCTCACCCCTCCTTCATGGACTCTGTCAGCCTCTAGTGGATCGAAATACATCCAGAAGGAAATACCAAAATGGCTATTATGCAAAAAAACTCAAACTACTCAGGGCTAAGCTCAGGAACTGTAATCACACCACTTTCAAAGACATCTTCAAAGAAAAAAAAGAATTGAGGAAAACCTTGAAGCTTTACAGTGTTCCATTATGACCGACGGGGTATCTGAGGAAAGCAAGCTCAAAGAAAAGTATATCATGACCCAATGGGTCCTGCCTACTCTCAACTCAACCCACCTCACCTTGGTGCCTAAATAAATAGGATCCTCTCATCCTGTTAAGTTCAGACCCATCTCCCTCTACAATGTAATTTATAAAATCATCTCTAAAGTGGTCGCCAACAGTCTCAAGTAGCTCCTACCCCTACTCATCTCTCCTGAAGAAACGAGCTATGTTGAAGTGAGGAAAATTCTATACAAAATCATTCTAGCACATGAGGTCACCCATTATGTCATGTCCCAAATTTTTCATTGGGTCACAATGGCCTAATCCCATTGGCCATATTCATGAGAGTTTGTCAAATTAATGTTAAGGGTCAAATAATTGCCAAGGAGGAAAATTACTAGTTTCCTAGGTTGTGGGTGGAAGCATTGGGGTTTGAAATAAGAAGGATAATAAATTATGTGTGGACATTAGAATAGCATAAATATTTAATCAAGGAGCTAAATAAATGTATACAAGGGAAAATCAAAGTGGCATTTGACCATGAAGACACATGGAGGAAGTGGGACCCACAAAAGCTAGATTTTCTATGCCACATGGCATCCTCCTCTTGTCAATTTGAGTCCATGAGAAGTCCAATGTTATTGGGATGATTTGGAAGTGAATAATACTTGGCATGAGTCAATGAGGTCGAAATGTAGAGGAAGAGTAACTCCCATGGAAGAGGAAGAAGCAATTTGGAGCTAGTGGGACACTTGGGTTAGATTCCCTAGCTCTATGACAACAATGATGAAGATGCTATGACACCTATGACATAAATCAGATCTGAAGGATGACATATGAAATATATGACATGTCAGGGATAAACAAAGCCTCCAAGAGGGCTCTCAATTGATTTAGGGCAACCAAAGAGACACCAAGTCGAATTTGGAAAAGGAGGGAGCTAGAATTGGAAGGAAAAGTGGCATACTTGGGAATCTCTTCCCAACTTGAGTTGGCATGAATATCTTGGAAATAATTCGACCCATGGAGGACATTAGAAGTTTATAAAATTCATGAACAAAGAAGAATAGCATCTTTTGATCATTTTTAGAATTTGCAATTGCATTTGTCAGAGAAGAGCTAGTGGATGACTAGTTTCTTCCCTTAGCCAATTTCGAGGGTGAAAGATTCCCATCCAAGTTGGTGTTTGGAGAGGCCATACAGGTCTTTCATGGAGCTTTAATGGAGTCTTTATTTTCATTTGCAAGCTACAGGGCAGCTCATGGTTTCTTCTAGTGCATCTCAATGCAGAAGTCATATGACTAGTGTTCATATGACTTCTGCAACTCCTCTTTCAAATCTGGTCAAGATAGAGATTTTACCATATTTGAAAGAGGATTTGTAGAAGTCATATGAACAATCCAAAGCATCCATAAACATTATAAATATGTCTTAATATCATCCAAGTACCTTCTGTATCAATTTGGGATAATTTGGGGTCATTTGGAGACCAAGGAACCAATATTAGTTAAAGAGAAATTGCAAGTAAAATACCATACATTGACCAGAATCTTAAAGGAGTTTGCAGAAGTGTTTTAATGGTATTAAATCATCCCTGAACATCACAATAAAGTATTAATATCATTCATACACCTCCTCTGAATATTTGGGAGCATTTGGAGCAATTTGGAGAGCTAGACATCATAAGTAGCCAAAGGTCGAACTAGGGACAAAAGTGAAAAAATTGCCATTTCAATAAATTCATGAAAAGGGACATTACACATTCCCTCAAGGTCAATCGAACTCCAGGGATGCTCCTCAAACTGGATCTTTCTAAATCCTTTGACAAGCTCAGTTGGGATTTTATAAAAAAAATGCTCCTTTCCTTCAGCTTCAGCTCAGAATGGATCCATTGGGTCTCCTCCTTTATCAACTCGGCCTTTTTCTCTATCATTGTTAATGGGACCCCCTCTTCTACCTTCTCCCCCTCTCAAGGAATACGTCAAGGTGTCCCCCTCTGTCCATTTCTCTTCATACTCATGGCCTAATTTTTGGTAAGACTCATCCAAAATTCTATTGCCTCTGGTTCCCTACGTGGCCTATCCCTTCATGGAGGAAACCCCATTGCCTATCAACAGTTCATCAATGACAACCTCCTCTTTGGTCACCCCTTTTTCCAAGATGCTCACTCTCTTTGGGAAATCCTCCACTCTTTCTATGAAGCCTCAGGCACCACCATCAACCTAAAAAAGTCTCAGATCTTCTTTTTCAAAACTGACTCCATCACCAAACGTAATGTCGCTCGTATTCAAAGGTTCACCACCTCTACCTTGCCCTCAAAATACATGGGCATGCCCCTTTTTGACTCTGCTATAAAGCACTCCTCTTGGAAGGAACTCCTACACAAGCTCGAGACATGCATATCCTCCTGGTATTTTCACTCCCTCAATCTACCTTGTCGCTTAGCTCTCCTTAAATTTGTCCTTCAATCCATGTCGCTCTACCTCTTCCCGTTCCTTACTCTGGGGAAATGGATCCAGGAATAACAGGTGGGACCTAGTAGATTGAAACACTATCTGTCTTCCTCGAAGTAAGGGAGGTCTGGGTTTGAGAGATCCTGAAATAAACAACACTGCTCTCTCAACCAAAATCTGGTGGAATTGGATCTCTCATAATGACATGCCCAAGGGGAAATTATGGAATAAAAAATATGCTGTGGACTAGGACCCTTCACGAATAGTCTACTTTGATAGAGATCCCCCCAAGATCCCTCATTTGGAAAGAAACCAATTCTCAAAAGAACCTCTTCCAACAACACAGCTTTTGGGAGATCCGTGAGGGAGCTCACGCATATTTCTGCAGGAATCTTGGCAACAAATGCCTAGCTACTTTAGACAACATCATGCTTGTGGATAACTGCGTTTTCGTCTGGGACTTCTGGGTATCGGAAGGCTCTTCGCCTTTCTGATTATGGAAGCATCCAAGCGAATGGCATGCTTGTCTTGAACCTGAAATTATGGAACCAATCTAGCAGGACCTCAAGTCAAGGAAAATTATAATAAAACTTGGTCCAGATATAATTTGGTGGGGGAATCTCCCTAAGGGTTCGTTCACTGTCAAGGAAGCCTATTATATCCTCGCCTACAAAGAAGAATATCACCAATTTCCCCTCTGGAAAAAAATCTGGAATCCGCATTCCTGGCCCAAAGTCTACACCTTTCTTTGGCTACTCTCTCACAAGCACATTCTCACTTGGGACAATTTACAAAAGAGGGGCTTCCAGGGACCCACGTTCTGTATCATGTGCAATAGCGACACAGAAAATATAGACCACTTGTTGGACTCATGTGACCTTGCCTCTACTCTTTGGAATCGAATTGCAGAATCTTTCAGAAGAACCAATAGAGCAAGGGGCCACGTCCTCAATTCTCTGCTGAGATGGGAAGAAAATCCTTTCCAAAGTGCACTTCTCAATAGAATATGGGAGCTCACCCATGGCCTTCTGGTTTGGAACATCTGGAAAGAAAGGAATTCTATAATATTCGAGGATCATTGCCATTCTCTAGAAGATGTATGGACAACTCTCAAAATAAATCTCTAGGATACTATCTTTCTGAAGGATGGCCCCCCTCCGATCTCCCCTCCTCAGTAGCAGAAAAAGACATTCTGGCCAACTGTAATTTTAAGCACCATCCTCCCCCCACTATGGGGAATAGTCCAGCTATGAGGACTTCCATCCCGAAGCATTGGTCCCCTTCCCCTGTTGGCATCTTCAATCTCAAATTCGACGGTGCCTCGAAAGGAAATCCAAGCCAGGCGAGATTTAGAGGAGCATTTCATAACCATGACGAGCTAATTTTGAAAATATTCTTTGGAAGCATTAGGAATGACACCAATAATTTTTTCGAGCTCGAAGGCCTCATAGAAGGAATCGCCCTAGCAAAAACTTACAATTTTCTTCCGCTCATTGCTGAGGGCGACTCCCAGGGGATCCTATCCCTTGCTGCCAAAATTCAAAATGGTTCCCAGATATTCAGACTTAGAAAAGGCCTTGAGGCTCTCCAATCCATCACCTTCCACCATGTTAGGAAAAGGGAAATTGATCTAGTTGACAGCTTGGCTAATGAAGGTCTTACATGTGATCTTCCTCTTCATGCTAGAGAGCTCAGTCTTCCCTCCCCGAATAGTCTGATCCACCACTGTAATGATCTCGCCACACGAGACCACCCCACCCCGGATGCAGGCACTTTCCCCAAGCACACTCCACCTGGAGGCTCGATCTAGCCATCTGGAACTGGCACGCAGCATGCGTGACCCTCCCATCATGAAGACAGGCTGTTTATTAATGAGGATGATTCATAATTTGAGCAGGTTAATACTGAGGTTAATGAGTCGAGGCTCGATGCAACAAAAGCCATCCTATGGAATTAATGCAGGCAGTTGGATGTTGCAGCTCCCACGTGTGGCTTACCTGTATCCCTCCTCTTTGGTGCATGAAATGGTGCTCTGACATAGTTCATCCTTCATTCGCTCCCTCTTGCTGCTCCACGTTTGGCACTACTCTGTTTCTTTCAGATCTGCGTATTCTGTTAACGCATGGAAGCTTCTTTTATTCACCATGACCCGTCCGATAGGCACCTCCCATCGTGGAGCTGGGCATGGCACTGGTAGAGAGGCTATATCTCCAGGGAAAGGAAAGGTGGCCTTCAGCAACTATGAAAACAGTGTCTTGACCCCAATTCGAGCGCTCATTGACGACTGGGAATCTGTTCAGGTGGCAGGCATTCTAGCTACAGGTAATCTTGGAAACCAAATCAATTACTACTAGTTGATTAAAAATATGCTTTGCAATCTGGTTGAAGAAATGTTGGCCAACTGGAACTCTGCAACGACCTCCATCATGGATATCAGGGATCTTCTGGTGCACCTGGATACAAAATTGGTAAGCCTTGAGGCCAGCCTTGCTGGAGGAAAGTACTCTCTGGAATGGTGCTCTAAGGTGCAAAGAGGCTCTGCCTCAGCTGAGCCCACAAACTCATGGGTCGGTTTGGATGGCCTGGAGCTGCTCTCCCTGGAGGGTCTTCATCGACTCCTACAGCTCCGTCACTTCCAGGGGAAATGATGAAAGTGGTGCAGGAACTATGAGGCCACATTGGTTCCCCCCTCTGTATTGGCTCTGCCCAACTCTGGCGTCTCCTCCAGCTTGGATCCTATGCACACCACCATCGATTTGTTGCACTTCAAGTGGGTCTGCACTTCTAAAGGGGGTGCTTCTCCCAGCTGCAAAACCGAGCCACTGACGCCAAATCTCCCTCCACATGGGTGAGAAGACAACTTCTTCAGCAGTTTCCCCATTGTTGAAGACAAACCCAACCCAACATTGGATGAAACTACTGCTTCTAATAGCCGTCCTTATTTCTCTCTATTTTCGTCAAAGGTTCCACCTTTTATATATATATAGTATTTTTATTGCTCGGTTATGGTTTATGTTAATAAATGTAAGAACTTCTATGGCATCCAGCCTCATGGGACAGGCCAGTTTCATCATGCTACATCTCAGCCTAGCAATTTTGAGCGGCGGGGTTGGTGGTTCTGCCAACCTTGCCTGTCATTGCTAGCAATTTTCCTTGTAATATTTTTTGTACTGATAATATAATTTTCTGATTCAGCTTTACAAAAAAAAATCATGGTCATCGGGGCATACATGAATTGCTTCATACTGTATTCCAATTTCTTTCATGATGGCAGATAAATATCGATATGTGCGAGGTAAAATATTTGATGGTGGTAACAAAAATTTAGCTATCAAGCTACAACAAATTAAAATAAAAATCTAGTTAATATAATATATAAATAATATTGATGAAACATATTTCATCCCTATTAATTTGACTTATGAATTAACAATAAAATTATTAGACGAACAGTGATAAAATTTAGCATGATCATATATATGTGATGGAATATATTACATACCTTAACATTTGTGTGATTTATGTGTTTGAAAGACCATTCATAACCTTCAAGTTCATTATCAACAATATAGCAGAGAGAAGATTTGTGTTGGAGCCCTCATAAAGGGGTTCGTATGCCTTCTTAAGAAGAGGTAAATCATGAACATCATCAAAGTCATCATTTTCATGGTGATGATGATCATCATCCATTCTAACATTAAATGTATCATGGATCAATGTATTTGTACCATCATCTTCAACTATGTTATCAGTATGATCATCTTCTTCAATGTGATCATTAACTTGTTCTCCATTATTCATAGCTCCATCTTCCTCTAGTACTTGTTCTGAAAGCACGTCCTCCAGACGATATTCCGTAGGATGTATTTCCTTTATACTAATTACATGAAACCATCAACAAATATAGTTAATATAAGAAATATTAAAATAATACATACATTTACAAAAGAAATCCATATAAAAACATATATAATGCAAAACTTACAAATTGATGATATTCATGTCCCCCCTCAACGTTTCCATGTTCCCTATAATGCTTTATGGCTATTGTGATCTTTATTCTTCTCCTTTTAAATCCCTTGCATTGACTACATGGACAATAAAATTTCCCATCACCCTTTCTTTTCAGTCCATCCCACAATCTAGTTGTTAATTTTTCAGAATTTACTTCAATCTGATCTAGGATATTAACTGAGAGAACAACATGTACAACATATCTACAACATATCAATCATGGACACAATGATGCAAGCACACAAGAGACACGGAGTTTACTTGGGAAAAACATAAAGGTGAAAAAACCCAATAACTTCCTCAGAGATAGATAGAGAAATGATACAACCCAAGCATAAGAGATAGACATCTCCTAGCAGAAGCTTCTCCTCCTCCACAAGTGCGCCACTCTACCGAGAGTGTGAGAGAGAATATAATGATGAAATAGAGTGCCTCCCGCACTCTATTTATACTTGACTTGACTTTCCTAATAACCTTTACTAGCTCGACCTTAACTTAACCACATAACATAATGCTGACTGGGACGACACCCAATAGGGTGGTCTAATAACCCTTCGACCCACATGAGTTATACAGGGCCGACCCCAACAAGGTGGTCTAATAACCCATCAAGTATAAGTTACGACACTTACAATATAAATGACGACACTTTCGTATAGAGGAATAATAACATCTCTATAGGAATACAAACACTTCCGTATAGAGGAATAATACCATCTCTATAGGAGTACAATATACATATATGAAATACATTCCAAAGTTACATATACATCAACACTCCCTCTTAACTAGGAAGGTATTTCTCGACACATGTCTTCTAGCACAAGTCATCTTCTCTGGATCATCGTCACTAGATAATCGTCATCAAGTCATCATCACTGTTGTTGCTATCTCAATCAATCTCTGAATCTACTAGTCATAGGAAGTTCTATAGAGCTAGTCCTTTTTCATACTGGATGTAGGCCCACCACCTGCAAGTATTCATCATCAATGGCCATACTGTGGATCCCATGACTGATTACGTGCGTCAACAAAAACTAGCGTAGACTATAGGTTCTTTTACATGTCGACCTTCACAAAACCTACTCAAAGCATCCTAGGATGTTATGAGCACACATCTCTACCTGTCTGGATCTTGATAGAGCATCCCAGGATGTTACGAGCACACTGCTCTATCTGTCCGGATTTTAAAGGATCTTTTCTATGTGAACTTTCGCAAAACCTACTCAGACCATCCTAGCGCAGACTATAGTATCTCAATAAAGTAACCCGGGATTTTATGAGCACATTGCTCTACCTCTCCGGTTTTTAAAGGATCTTTTCTATGCGAAACTGTAGCAAAACCTACTCAAAGCACCCTAGCGCAGACTATAGGATCTCGACAGAGCAACCTAGGATGTTATGAGCACACTGCTCTACCTGTCCGGTGTTTAAAGGATCTTTTCTATGCTACCTGTATCAAAACATCGAAAGAGCATCCTAGCGTAGACTATAGGATCTCCCAAGAGCTTTTCTATGCTACCTGCATAACCTGTCCATGGCCACAGAGTATCAAACCAATACTCACCATACATCGTCCTGATGTACATCATCACATGATCAACCTGATCATCATCATAGCATCAACCTGATGCGTATCATCTGGAGCGACATCCTGAAGCTCCTCAGCTGTGATCATCTCGATCATCATAACATAAACCTGATGCATATCATCTGGAGCAACATCCTGAAGCTCGTCATCCATGATCATTCTGATCATCATAGCATCAACCTGATGCGTATCATCTGGAGCAACATCTTGAAGCTCGTCATCTGTGATCATTCCGATCATCAATATATACATCTGATGCATACACAGTATCTACCTGATACATATCATACATGATCCTCCTGATCATACAATGCATCCATCTAATATACATAAGTACATGATCATACTGATCATACAAGTATCCACCTGATACATACATAAGTACATGATCACACTGATCATACAAGTATCCACCTGATACATATACAAATACATGATCTACGTGACCATATCCAGCATCAACATGATGCGTACATACATACATATAAATGATCCAACTGATCATATAGAGCATAAACTAGAACATCATCCTAATGCTCATCATCCAGTGCTTACATCCATAGCCATGTGAAGGGTCCTCCTTCCACCATGCTTCGAATGGCTTCAGCAAATGTGTCCATCACTTCTTCCTCGAAGTGTCATTGATCTGAAGAACGCCAAGCCTCTCTCTGAAGTACTTGAATCTTCACTCTGGCTAGTGGCTTCATCAGCACATCTGCAATCTTCTCATCCGTCGCAATGTATAGGAGCTTCACTTCTCCTCTCTGCACCATATCCCTGATATAGTGATATTTGATCTCAATGTGTTTTGACCTGTCATAGAACACCGGGTTCTCAGACAGGTTCACACAACTCTGGTTGTCACAGAAGATACCAGTAGCCTCCAGCGGGAGATCAAATAAATCAGACAGTAGCTTCCGGAGCCATACTGCCTCACAACTAGCTGAACATGCTGCAACATACTCAGCCTCGGTTGTACTCAGTGCTACGCAAGACTGCATCCTGCTAAACCAAGAGATCACACTTGATGCCATACTGAAGCAGCACCCAGATGTGCTCTTCCTATCTACAGCACTGCCTGCCCAATCTGAATCAACATAACCCTGGAGTTTAAACTTTTGATTCGCATCATACTTCATCCCATAATCAACTATACCCTTCAGGTACCTCAGAATATGCTTTTTAGAAACCAGGTGAACACCCCTTAGATCCATTAGGAACTGGCTCAATGTGTTCACCGCAAAGCAAATATTTGGTCTCATGTTCGTCAGGTATATCAAGGACCCAATCATCTGACGATACATAGTGATATCAACCAGCTCAGATGAAGCATCACACAGAAGCTTCAGTTTTGATGCCATAGGTGTGGCCATGGCCTTGCAGTCCATCATCCCGAATCTCTTCAGGATCTCTACTGCATACTTCCCTTGTCCAAGGAAGATTCCATCTGCACTCCGCCACACCTCCATACCCAGAAAATAATGCATCATCCACAAGTTCTTCATCTCGAACTCGGTAGCAAGCTTCCGTTGCATGTCGGCAATCAATCTATATTCACCTGTAATAAATAGGTCATCCATATACAAAATTAGTATCACTGGATTGCCTTCCTCAACCTTGTAGTAAAGGTTGGAATCAACTTTACTCTTGGTAAAGTCCAAACTGGATAGAAAGCTGTCTATCCTAAGTTCTGCACATATATGACTCCCTGTCATGTGTCTCAGAACTAAGTGGCTACTCCACATACACTTCATCTTCAACTACACCATTCAAGAAAGATGTCTTAAAATCCATCTGGTGTATCTTCCCTTTCATCACTGCAGCCAGAGCAAGTACTGATATAATGGAAGTGTATCTGGCTATAGGAGCAAAAGTCTCTATGCTACCACCTGCAGCATGCTTGATCTTGTAGATCCTCTTGGAAGTCACTACAAACTCCCCTTCAAGTCTTGGGATTGCATCCCAAACATCTTCATGATCGACTGGTACTCCTCGATCATGGCATTCTTCCCAGATCTTGGGAACTTCAATATCTTCAATGTTTTCAATAGATAACTTTGTTGCTGGACAAATGTTGTAGTCCTTCTTTTGTAGGTGATGGTATACGATCTTTCCTACACAACGAGTTAAATTGCATGATTAGAAAACATCTCATAGTTTTCAAAACAAATTCTTACACATAAAGAAATATGTCATATAGTCATGCAATTATCTTAGCCAATGCTTCAATACAGCATTTATCCATATCCCGTAACTTTCTAGATGCCTTCCAATCTCTACTAGAACATTGTTAAGAGTGTACACAACTCCCAACATGTCAGCAAAGAGGTTTCATTCTAGATAAGTAGCAATGGAATGTTGTACAGTGCCATAGGCCACTTACCCATGTATATTAGTAGTATACTGTTCATCAATGCAACTATTCTAATATGCATAATACACAACCTAATTATAGGAACATGAGTATATACATTATTGAACAATATTATTTAAACAATAAAATATGCAAGGAATGATAATTCAAATACTTATCTTTGTTTGTTTGTTGGGTTGAATCCCTCTTAGTCTTTGCTTCTTTTCTGCAACTCCATTCTGATGTGGATTGTGAGAAGTGGTCATCTCCATCTGAATATATGCATCCTTGTAGAAACTACTGAAGTGTGCTCCTTCTTGATCTTTGCTTCCTTGCAGGAACAACTGGAGTGTGCTCCCTCTTGATCTTTGCTTCCTTGCAGGAACAAATGGAGTGTGCTCCCTCTTGATCTTTGCTTCCTAGATTACCTATCCTTGAACTTATATCCATCACTATGCATGCTTATTAGTATAATCATTGTGTTATCCTCGAGGTCTCATACATAATCACACATTCATTAGTATAATCTTAATACTATCAAAACACAATAATCTTAAACATGTATAGTCATGATCATTTCAAACACAGATAATAAACATTAGTATTCAAGGTTTTAGGGAAGTCTTCTTTTATTCATGCATATTCTTATTTGATCATAGGTTAGTTAAATCATCAACCAAGATAAGAGACATAAAATGCACAAACCCTTGATTACTTATATTTCTAACTTTATGAATAAACATTACCAATCATACCAAGTATACTTATATAAGGGATCCTAACATAAGGTAGGATTCTAACTTGATATAGGAAAAACATACCTGGATTGGTATGTTAGCTAGTTATGTCTAACATACCCACATGATGTCTTCTTGTTCTCTTCAATGACTTGTGCTAGTAACCTGCATATCTCATAGGTTAATCATTATAGAATCCAGTTATACATACCTCGTAAGTAGATCTTCTAAGTGATCCATGACAATGGATGAATCTTTGTCTTCATGTCCTCATGATCATATGTTCTTGAACTAGAACATGATTTGTCTTTCTTGGAGTACCTTTCATGTTAGCGGACAACATAAACCTCATACAACACCATAATGCATTAGTACAATCATAAGTGTCAACACCCTAATCAATGAATATCTTCTATCATGCATTCATAATTTTATTAAGGTGATACGACAAGTCTAAATTTAATCAAGATTGTACTAACCGTAATAACATGAAGACAAACATACCATAAAATTAATCATGAACAAATCTTGAAACATACCTAGATAAGTCATACCTGTCAAGATTGCTTGTAATCTTCTTATGTAAGGCCTTAGCCTCATCTCCCTCTGAAACATGAACTTATTCACTTATGCAGGTGACCAATCCATTCCATTCTAGGATTAACTTAATCCACTTGATTTGCAGGAACTGGATTTGGTGCTAGATTAGGGTTTGTTAGAGAAACCCTAAAAATTCAAACTTTGCATTTCAAACTTCTAAAAGGATAGAAATATGCGCCTTGATGAGCTGATCAAGCTGGTATACTCAAAATTTGAAAACTGATGAGTTTCACCCCTCAAATTTGTCTTTGAAACTTCTAGATTCACTCGACATGACCTCAAACTAGGGTTTGATAAATCCCACCCTTCTTCCCAATCAAAAGGTTCGATCCAAAGCTCTAAGCTTGTAGTTTTCTAAGGAGATTCCAACCGTGGTCACAGATTTCAAAAATTCCCATTTTAGTAGAAGCCCTAATTTTCCACTTTTTCGATCAAAGTCCCGAACTAGGGTCTGATCAAGCCCGACCTTATTCCCAACCAAAATTTCTGATCTTGGTCTCTAAATTTCTATTTTGATGAGTAGAATTCAGCCGTAGTCTTCGATTACCAAAATTCCAACTTTCTCTGAAACCCTAAGTTTCGGAAGCCATGAATGAAGGTGCTAAAAAATAATTCTGTTTTGACAGAAATATTTACCTAATTCTTTCTAGTGTAACTCCAAAATTTTCAATCCATGGGGTCTGAAAATGTTTCCTGTGATATCCCGACCTATCATCTTTCCAACCCCATAGGTCTGACCTCAAATGGATTCTCTGAGAGAGAGTTATGCCAAGTGTTGCAACATGACCTGTTTATGCAATAAAACATGAGAGTGAACTTGTACAGAATGCCAAGTGTCACTGGTTCAGTTTCGGCCTCTAAAAACGTTACCTAAAAAAGTACAATCTGTTCACTACCTGTCACTTTTTACTAAATTTCATTTGGAGCTTCCTAGCCCAAGTTATGACTTTTTTCCAAGGTCACCTGTTTATGACTGAGATCTGGAAGAGGCAGAAACCCAATATTGTACAGATCATAAATCACAACGTAAAATGAATTAGAGGTTTTCCTTTGGAAACAACGTACATGGGGAGCTTAGCTTTGCCTTATATGATTTTAAGACCCTGAAACCTCGCCAAAAATTATTTATAGTAAAAGTGCTACGATGACTGGTTTTTGCTACATCAAGCCCTAGCATCGCAAGTGCAACAAGTGTCATACATGCCATACCATGCCTTCTTTCAGGCTAGCTCTGATACCATGTTAATTTTTCAGAATTTACTTCAATCTGATCTAGGATCTTAACTGAAATAACAACATGTACAACATATTTACAGCATATCAATCATGGACACAATAATGCAAGCACACAAGAGACACAGAGTTTACTTGGGGAAAACCGTAAAGGTGAAAAACCGCAATAACTTCCTCAGAGATAGATAGAGCAATGATACAACCCAAGCATAAGAGATAGACATCTCCTAGCAGCAGCGTCTCCTCCTGCACAAGTGCGCCACTCTCCCGAGAGTGTGAGAGAGAATAGAATGATGAAATAGAGTGCTTCCCGCACTCTATTTATACTTGACTTGACTTGCCTAATAACCTTTACTACGTCGGCCTTAACTTAACCACAACATAATTCTGACTAGGCTGACACCCAATAGGGTGGTCTAATAACCCTTCGACCCACATGATTTATACAAGGCCGACCCCAACAAGGTGGTCTAATAACCCATCAAGTATAAGTTACGACACTTACAATATAAATGACAACACTTCCGTATAGAGGAATAATAACATCTCTATAGGAATACAAACACTTCTGTATAGAGGAATAATACCATCTCTATAGGAGTACAATATACATATATGAAATACATTCCGAAGTTACATATACATCAACACTAGCAAGCAATTGTCGATTTTGTTCCTCTGGATCAGGAATATTGGTATTTGACATTTTCTCATAAAGAGCTTGAATGAAGATTATCAATCGTAAAAAATCAAGCTCCACACTTCACTATTTTTAATCACAAAAAAATTGAAATAATTATGAATTCTTTTACAGAAAACAGTCTGTGCGAAGAATATAATTTCCGCAAACCGTCGCTTGTATAGCAAACATGTCTGAATTTTTCCATAATTTATAGTTTTTAACATTTAATTTTTGTCGGATATCCGACGACAGTGCCATAGTTATCGTTATAACATATATGTTGAATATCTGATGACTATAGTCACACTCATCGGATATCCGACGGCTTAAGTCGGATAACCGACGGGCGTCGAATATTTGACAATTCCAGGTATCAATTAAAAAAAATTGATCAAACTTCATAATTTTAAAGGTGAAATCCGATGACACAGTCAATTTGGTTGGATTTCATCGGATTATCTCGTCGGATTTTGGGTTCAAATTTTGTGTCCAAGTGTTTGAATGCATATGAAAACAAGTTCCATGTTCAAGAGTGACTAAGTGCTGCCATAATTACAATGAAACACAAACTCTTTCCTTATCTCCATCATGATCGATGAGTACCTCTTTTGTTTTTTAATGAGCTGGAGGAGGATAAAAGATGATCAATATAGCTCATCCTTCGGACGAGTCCGATCTCATATGTTTTACGAACCTGAGATTGTTAGATTTTCAAAAATTTCAATCTGATCTAGGATCTTAATTGAGAGAATAACATGTATAGCATATCTACAACATATCAAACATGGACACAATAATGCAAGCATACAAGAGACACAGAGTTTCACCGGGGAAAACCAAGAAGATGAAAAACCCTGCAACTTCCTCAGAGATAGATAGAGCAATGATACAACCCAAGTACAAGAGATAGTCCTCCTAGTAGCAGCTTCTCCTCCTCCACTAGCGCACCACTCTCCAATGAGTGTGTGATTGAGAAAGTGAATGATGAAATAGAGTGCCTCCCGCACACTATTTATACTTGACTTGACTTTCCTAATAACCTTTTCTAGGTCGGCCTCAACTTAACCACATAATATAATGTTGGCAGGGCCGACCCCCAATAGGGTGGTCTAATAACCCATCAAGTATAAGTTACGAAACTTACAATATAAATGATGACACTTCCGTATAGAGGAATAATAACATCTCTATAGGAATACAATATACATATGTGAAATACATTCCGAAGTTACATATACATCAACACTCCCTCTTAACTAGGAAGGTATTTCTTGACACATATATGCTAGCACAAGTCTTCTTCTCTGGATCATCGTCAATGGATCATCATCATCGAATCATCGTCATCGTCACTGCTGCTGCTATCTCAATCAATCTCTAAACTAATCGTCATAGGAAGTTCTACAAATCCAGCCCTTTTTCATGCTGGATGTAGGCCCACCACCTCCAAGTCTTCATCATCACTGGCCATACTGTTGAATCCTAAGGACTTATTACGTGCGTCACAATGCCTCTAAAGAGTATCCCAGGACGATTTATGTGACGATGCACGACCGACAAGATCTCCCAGGTCCACTTACATGTGATTGTCACAAGACCTTAAAAGAGTGTCTTGCCTGGCAAGATCTCTAAAGAGAATCTGAGGCCTTTTACGTGATTAGCACAACCTATCCGGATCTCCAGGACTGATTACATGTGACCCCTACCACAAAACCTTAAAAGAGTGTCTTGCCAAGCAAGATCTCTAAAGAGCATCTGAGGCCTTTGACGTGACTAGCACAACCTGTCCAGATCTCCAAGTCTTATTACATGTGGTCCCCACAAAACCCTAAAAGAGTATCTTGCCAAGAAATATCTCTAAAGATCATCTGAGGCCTTTTACGTGACTAGCACAACCTATCTAGATCTCCATGACGTATTACATGTGGTCTAGAAAAACCTTAAAAGAGTGTCTTTCCAAGCAAGATCTATAAAGTGCATCTGAGGCCTTTTACGTGACTAGCACAACCTGTCCAAATCTCCAGGACTTATTACATGCTACCCTTGCACAACCTGTCCACGGCCACAGAGTATCAACCTGATACTCACTATACATCATCCTAATGTACATCATCACATGATCATCCTAATCATCATCATAGCATCATCCTGATGCATATCATCTGGAGCAACATCCTGAAGCTCATCATCCATGAAAATCCTGATCATACAATGTATCCACCTGATACATATAATGCATCCACCTGATGCATATCGTCACACATGATCTACTTGATCATAATATGTATCCACCTGATACATATAAATGTATCCACCTAATACATACCATGCATCTACCTGATGCATATCACATACATGATCTACCTGATCATACAATGTATCCATCTGATACATATCATGCATCTACCTGATGCATAATACATACATGATCTATACAATGTATCTACCTGATACATATCATGCATCTACCTGATGCATATCACATACATGATCTACCTGATCATACAATGTATCCACCTGATACATACACAAATACATGATCCAACTAATCATAACAAGCATCCAACATGATGCATATACATATACATGATCCAACTGATCATAACAAGCATCCAACATGATGCATACAGAGACGTAACTGGAGCATCGTCTTGATACTCATCACACAGTGCTTATATCCTCAACCATGGGAAGGATCCTTCTCTCACCATACTTGGAATGGCTCCTGCAAATGTGTCCATCACTTCTTCCTCTAAGTGTCGTCAATCTGAAGAACACCAAGCCTCTCTCTGAAGTACTCAAACTTCACTCTGGCTAGTGGTTTCGTCAACACATCTGTAACCTGCTCATCCATGGAAACATATAGGAGCTTCACTACTCCTCTCTACACCATATCCCTGATATAGTGATATTTGATCTCAGTGTGCTTCGACCTATCATGGAATACCGAGTTCTCAGACAGCTTTACACAACTCTGGTTGTCACAAAATATACCAGTAGCCTCCAAAGGGAGATCAAATAACTCAAACAGTAGCTTCCGAAGCCATACTGCCTCACAACTAGCCGAATAAGCTATGACATACTCTGCCTCGGCTGTACTCAGTGCTACACAGGACTGCTTCCTGCTAAACCAAGAGATCACGCCTGATCCCATACTGAAGCAGCACCCAGATGTGCTCTTCCTATCTGCAGCACTACCTTCCCAGTCTGAATCAACGTAACCTTGCAGGTTAAACTTTTGATTCACATCATACTTGAGCCCATAATCAATTGTACCCTTCGGGTGCCTTAGAATATGCTTTACAGCAACCAGGTGAACACCTCTGGGATCCATCAGGAACTGTCTCAATGTGTTCACCACAAAGAAAATATCTAGTCTCGTGTTCGTCAGGTACATCAAGGACCCAATCATCTGACGATACATAGTGACATCAATCGGATCAGATAAAGCATCACATAGAAGCTTCAGGTTCGATGCCATAGGTGTGGCCATGGCCTTGTAGTCCATCATCTCGAACCTCTTTAGGATCTCTACTGCATACTTCCCTTGTCCAAAGAAGATCCCTTCTGCACTCTGCCACACCTCCATGCCTAGAAAATGGTGCATCATCCCCAAGTCCTTCATCTCGAACTCGGCAACAAGATTCCTCTTGGTATCGGAAATCAATCTATCCTCACCTATAACAAATAGGTCATCCACATACATAAGTAGTATCACAGGATTGACTTCCTCAACCTTGTAGTAAAGGTTACAATCCGCTTTACTCTTGGTAAAGCCCAAACTAGATAGAAATCTTTCTATCCTACCATACCAAGTCCTAGGAGCTTGCTTCAAGCCATACAAGGCTCTCTTCAATCTGCACACATATGACTCCCTGTCATGTGTCTCAAAACTGAGTGGCTCCTCCACATACACTTCCTCTTTGACTACAGCATTCAAGAAAGCTGTCTTGACATCCATCTGGTGTATCTTCCATTTCATCATGGCAGCCAGAGCAAGTACTAATCTGATGGAAGTGTATCTGGCCACAAGAGCAAAGGTCTCTTCATAATCTATTCTCTTTTTCTGGGAGAAGCCACGAGCTACAAATCTCGCTTTGTATTTCTCTATGCTTTCATCTGCAGCATGTTTGATCTTATAGATCAACTTGGAAGTTGCAACAGACTTCTCTTCTAGTCTTGGGACCACATCCCAAACATCATGATCGACTGGTACTCTTCGATCATTACTTCATCCCAAATCCTGGGAACTTCATATTCTTCAATAGATAGCTTTGTTGTTGGAACAAATATTGTAGTCCTTCTTTTGTAGGTGATGGTATACGATCTTTCCTACAAAGCAAGTTAAATTGCATGATTAGAAACATCTCATAGTTTTCAGAACAAATTCTTACACATAAAGAAATATGTCATACATTCATGCAATTATTTTAGCCAATGATTCAATATAACATTTATCCATATCCCGTAACTTTCTAGATGCCTTCCAATATCTACCAGAACATTGTTAAGAGTGTGCACAACTCCCAACATGTCAGCAAAGAGGTTTCATTCTAGATAAGTAGCAATGAAATGTTGTACAGTGCCATAGGGCACTTACCCATCACATGCATATTAGTAGTATATTGTTCATTAATGCAATTATTCTGATATGCATAATACACACCCTAAGTCTAGGAACATAAGCATATACATCATTGAACAATATTAGTTAAACAAGCAAATATGCAAGAAATGACAATTCAAATACTTATCTTTGTTTGGTTTGTAGGGTGGACTCCCTCTCAATATTTGCTTCCTTGCAGGAACTACTGGAGTGTGCTCCCTCTTGATCTTTGCTTCTTGGATTACCTGTCCTTGAACTTATATCCATCCTCGATCACTTATGCATACTTACTAGTATCATCATTGTGTTATCCTCGAGGTCTCATACATACATTCATTAGTATAATATCAATACTATCAAAACACAATAATCTTAAACATGTATAGTCATGATCATTTCAAACACAGATAATAAACATTAGTATTCAAGGTTTCAGGGAATACTTCTTTTACTCATGCATATTCTTATTTGACCAAAGGAATTTTCTGGTTAGTCATATCATCAATCAAGGTAAGAGACATAATATGCATAAACCCTTGATTACTTACATTTCTAACTTCATGAATAATCACTATCAACCATACAACAGTATAAGATCCTAACGCAAGGTAGGATTCTAACTTGATATAGGAAAAACATACCTGGTTATCATATTTGCTAGTTATGTCTAGCAATGTCTTCTTGTTCTCTTCAATGACTTGTGCTAGTAACCTGCATATCTCATAGGTTAAGCATTGTAGAAACAAATTATACATACCTTGTAAGTAGAGCTTCTATGTGATCCATGCCAATGGATGAATCTTTGTCTTCGTGTCTCCATGGTCATATGTTCTTGAACTAGAACATGATTTGTCTTTCTTGATGTACCTTTCATGTTAGCGGACAACATCAACCTCATACAACACCACAATGCATTAGTACAATCATAAGTGTCAAAACCCTAATCAATGAATATCAACATTCATAATTTTATTAAGGCGATACGACAAGTCTAAAGTTAATCAAAATTGTACTAACCTTAATGAAGACAAACATACCATAAACTTAATCATGAATAGATCTCGAAACATACCTGGATAAGTCATACCTATCAAGATTGCTTGTAATCTTCTTATGTAAGGCCTTAACCTCATCTCCCTCTGAAGCAGGAACTTCTTCACTTATGCAGGGGACCAATCCATTCTCTTCTAGGATTAAGCCAATCCACTTGATTTGCAGAAATTGGATCTGGAGGTGGATTAGGGTTTGTCAGGGAAACCCTAAAAATTAAAACTTTGAATTTCAAACTTCTGAAAGGATAGAAAGATGCGCCTTGATGAGCTGATCAACCTGGTATACTCAGAATTTGAAAACTGCAAAGTTTCACCCCTCAAATTTGGTTTTCAATATTTTGGATTCACTAGGGAGGACCCTGAATTAGGGTTTGAGTTTCCCGGAGCTTCACCCAACCAAATATTTTGATCCAAAGCTCTAAACTTCGATTTTTCCAAGGAGCTTCCAGCTATGGTCACAGATTTCAAAATTTCCCATTTTTGCAAAAGCCCTAATTTTTCACCTTTCCAATCAAAGTCCCAAACTAGGGTTTGATCAAGCCCGGCCTTCTGCCCAACCAAAAAATTCGATCTTGATCTCTAAATTTTGATTTTGATGAGGAGTATCTAGCCGTGGTCTCCGATACAAAAAATACAACATTCTCCGCAACCCTAAATTCCTGGAGCCATGAATGAAGGTGCTCAAAATCCAATTCTGTTTTGACAGAAATATGCACATGATTGTTTCTAGTGTAACTCCGGAATTTAAGATCTATAGGGTCTAACAATTATTCTTGTGGTATCCTGACCTGTTATATTTCCAACCCCATTGGTCTGAACTCAAATGGATTCTCTGAGAGAGAGTTATGCCAAGTGTCGCAACGTGACCTGTTTATGGGATAAAACAGGAGAGCGAACTTGTACGAAGTGCCACATGTCACTGGTTTAATTTCGGCCTCTAAACATCGAACCTGTGAAAGTACAGTCTATTACCTACCTGCCAATTTTTATGAAATTTCATTTGGATCTTCCTAGCCCAATTTGTGACCTTTTTTTCCTAGGTCACCTATTTATGACTAAGATCTGGAAGAGGCAGAAACCCTAGATTGTACGGACCATAAAACAAAAAGTACAGCAAATTAGATGTTTTGCTTTGGACACAAGGTACATGGGGAGCTTATATTCGACCTGTAATATTTTTAGATCCTTAAACTTTTCCAAAATGAATTTATAGCGAAAGTGCTAGGATGACTGGTTTTTGCTATATCAATCCCTAGCTTCGCAAGTGCAACAAGTTTCATAAATGCCATACCATGCCTTCTTTTAGGCTAGCTCTGATACCATGTTAGATTTTCAGAAATTTCAATCTGATCTAGGATCTTAAATGAGAGAATAACATGTACATCATATCTACAACATATCAATCATTGACACAATAATGCAAGCACACAAGAGACACGGAGTTTCACCAAGGAAAACCAAGAAGGTGAAAAACCCTGCAACTTACTCAGAGATAGATAGAGCAATGATACAACCCAAGTACAAGAGATAGTCCTCCTAGTAGTAGCTTATCCTCCTCCACTAGTGCACCACTCTCCAATGAGTGTGTGAGTGAGAAATTGAATGATGAAATAGAGTGCCTCCCGCACTCTATTTATACTAGACTTGACTTGCCTAATAACCTTTTCTAGGTCGGCCTCAACTTAACCACATAATATAGTGCTGACAGGGCTGACCCCCAATAGGGTGGTCTAATAACCCTTTAACCCACATGACTTATACAGGGCCGACCCCATCAAGGTGGTCTAATAACCCATCAAGTATAAGTTACGACACTTACAATATAAATGATGACACTTCTGTGTAGAGGAATAATAACAGCTCTATAGGAATACAATATACATATGTGAAATACCTTCCGAAGTTACATATACATCAATAGAGATAGGAGGGGTTCGTCCCAAAACGGGACCTTCAATGTTAGATTTTAACGAGTCCAGAGAAGGAAAACTCGGTATCATTTCATGTTCAGAGAGTCTGAAAAGAACTAAAGAAGACTCCAAATGGTTATTTTTCATAAAAGTTAGTCACCTCATCTGAAAAAGGATAAAACAACATGAGAGAGAACTCTTCCAGTCATGATTAACTGGAGCACTCATTTTTCGTAAATAGTCCTCCTAGTCCGAAAAAGGGGTAAATTATCACCAGAAAGACGACCTTTCAAATACTTTTACAAGTGTGAAAGAATCAAGTTCGCTTGGCGATGTTTTAATATCTAGGGAGTCTAAAAAGAGATTAAAGACGAACTCCGAGGGGTTCCATTTTAGTGGGATTTTTATGATCCCGAAAAAGTGATAAAATGTAACTTGGTGACTTATTCTCATAGTTTTACGAGCACAGGAAAGGACAAAAGTAATCTCGATGCCATTAATATTTGATTTTAACGAGCAGTATGATAGCATAAAAAATGCTCGATGACTTATTCACACTTGATTAAAAGTATGAAACGTCAATGATGGTCAGCAATAAAGTCATAACACCGCTTTACTTCATCTGCGAACTCCAAAAACTAAGTCTGAATCGATAATAAGGTGTTAAGACGTAAAAGATTACCAACTATAGCAAAAAAGACCCATAAAAGAAAAATTAAAAAGGGAATATTCCATTTTCTTTTACATAAAAGGCAAATAGTAAGAAATAGTTACCAATTTGTTTTTTACCAAGTTGGAATAGTAAAAACACCACTTTGGAGCCCGATTTTAAATCGTCAATTGCAAAAGCTAAAATCAGGTGTTTCTCACCATGTCAGCAACAGGTAGGCCTTAACCTTGCTTGTTACCTTTCTAGTGGATTAATTTCATGTTTTATGGTTAATTTTTAGGGTTTTTTGGCTTGCTGAGGAGGGGATTGTGCGCGCTCTAGATGACACACTTTCCCCCTGTGGGAAGTGCGTCGAGGGATCTCTGATGCACTTCTCGCATGGAGAAATTTCATCGTTGATGCACTATCCTCAAAAGCAGGGTGCGTTGGCGCAGATCCACATAGAAAAATAAAAAATGGGGATAAATAAGCCTAACCCAAAGCTTGAGAAAGTTTCTAATATGCATCTATTTGATGTTTGTACAGGTCTTGGTTTGCACCATGGTCCAATGGAAAGAACGGGAGCATGAAATGAAAGATTCCCAAGAGGCAAATGATCCAAATTCAATGAAGGCATTGCAAAGATGCGGCTTGTTGAAATTATTTCACATACAGGGCATGAGGGACCAGGTACAGCTACTGGATTATCTGATCGGGTTATTGGATCTGGATGAGTGGCACTTCCATTTCGGTGCCCACATCCTTACCTTGATGTGGAGGATATATACTTTCTGACGGGGTTGTCCAGGAGAGGAGCCCCAATTTCACTTTTCGGTCCATGGGGTAGTGACCAGTCGACTAAGAGCTTGATGGCTTAGTTTTGCACATCGTGGATGCAGATGCTTACTTGGAAGATCCCCATCAAGAACGTCTGAGACCGACCCTTGTGTATTGTGCTCTTTACCATAGAGCGGATGGTGGGAAGTAGCACTGCTCACCAGGCCACCAAGGCCCATATGCTTTATTCCATCGAGTGTATGGAACCTTTTGTATTCAACTAGTTTGAGGGACTCCTCACCAATGTCAGGGAACAACTCACCAAATACCACAGGGGTGAGCCAAAATAGTTCGGATACGGATCCATCATGGTCTCATTCTTCCTGGAACAAGTCCCATTGTCGAGGCCACAAGTAGAGCTGGATGATCTTGATCCACGAGATCCTCATATCTTTAGGTGGTCTAAGGTCATGGCCGTCCATGGAGGCAAAGGTCCCATTATCATTTTTTATCCCACCTTATTCAGGTGGTTATGTGAGCATCTCCTCATGGTTGAGGACTATGCGTACACGGGTACTGATTTTAGGGGAGACCCGGACTTGGCTATTCCTGAGGGTGAGCAGTGGGGATACCTACATAAGAATGAAACTCTTCTTGTGTTTATGCATTTTATAAAATTTTAAATTTTTTGGGGAGTAGTATTGATGGTTCACACATGTTTGATGTAGATGTTGGTTTGTCTCGCCCGATAGGTGCTTCTCCGATCGCGAGAAGAGGGGTGGTACAAGATATAGAGGCTTCTCATTAGGATCCAACAGAGAATCTGAGCGAGCTAGAGGAGAACCTCCAGATATTGACGTTGGAAATACCCGGCGTATCTATAAATGACCTACCTCGCCACTACCAGCATCAGAAAGCTGGAGTCTCGGCACACTTTGGTCTGTTGCTCCATCGAGTAGCTAGGGCCATTATCTGCTATCACAAGCATCCACGGGGATAGCTCATTATGTGATATATGTATTGAAATCCATAGGCTTCAAATGTTTTGTATCTAGGACCTACTGAAAACTTATTTACTTCAGATTTTGTATCAGTACCACATTTTTGTACATGATGATATATATATATATAAAACATTATTTTTCAGTTTTATACATTATGTGTTCTATGATGATTAAGGATCTTATGGATGTTTAGATTACACACTATGAGTATTTTACAGGTTGTATCATTTTATGCATCTTCAATGAAAATGCTTATGAATGTGCAATGTACCAATCTAATATAAAATTGTCTAAGGAATGAGCAACAGTGTTCATGTCTCTTGGAATGTGTAGGTATTGAATTGACTCAAAGGACCTCTCCAAGAGACGTACTCGCTGGAATAGATGGAGTATTATGGGGTCGCGGATAACGTAGACTCGGTTGAGATGGGATACCACTAGTTGTGAATCTATATAGATAACAAGATGGTCCACACCCAAGGAACAAGCGTCGTTTAATAATCCAATTACTGTTGGGTTATACGAGCATACATATTTTAACTTGCGAGAGAAATAAATAGAAATAACAAGCATACAATTGAGACACAAAATATACCCTGGAAACCCCATATGGGGAAAACCAGCACCCAATGAAGATCTTCATTACATGGCCAAACAAGCCATCTGGGCCAAGTGAGCTAGCCACCGCTCACCTCCAGGCCACATTACAATGGAGCCTCCTCAAGCCTTATAAAGGCTTCCTTACATGCAATACCATGGGACAATACCATGGGCTACAACAAACCATGTGCCTAAAAACATGTGCTAGACCTAACCAACTTTGACTCAATCCCGAGTCAAGGTTAACCCTAACAATCCCCCCTTTAAACTTGACTTGGAGTAATCACCAACCCCCCTCAAAGTTTTAATCGAGGAATCTCACATACACCCCCCTATCACCTAGGTCTTTCTCCTGACTTTGCCAGTGAGTTACCAGGGTATGCATGCCTTACTAGGTCTTACAACCATATGAACTTTTACATGCAAACTACTCCATTTTTAATTTTTTTTCATGTGTCTTCCTGGTGACTACACCATCACCATCCTCTTGCTTTTCCATGCTCGTCATATACCATGCCCTACATTATCACCATGCTTGTATTCAGTGCACTGAGCTCCTGTTGAACTCATGGCCCTCTGTCTTCCATGTGCTACCTTTGCCTCATCATGCCATTCATTGCTTGATCCATGTCTTGAACCTCTACAACTCGTGCCATTGGCTGCACTCCTTACTCAGATCTATGTTCTTCTGCTACGCACCAACTTGGATGACCTGCTCACCGCCTTATTATGTGCCTTGTTTGGGTCACCCACATATCCAAGTCTCCAAATTTGTCACAAAGGCAGCGCTTAGTGACATTTGTTTCAAGTTTGACAACCCATTGGATGACTGGACACAAGCTATAGTAGTTGATCTGGACTTGGGCATAAATCTGACCTAGATTCCAGTGCATAGGCCTTGAGACCTGATTCTCTTTTCCTGCGGCTTCACCCATTAACACTGCACGACATTTTTGCAACATATTTATCACCAATCCAATTCTAACATCTTTAGGGTTCCAAGCATGTTCGTAGATCGGCCTCTCTTACTTTGTGAAATTACAGCCGACTCTCTTCTACACGTGGGATTCAGATGAGCTTCGGTGGATCCTCAACCAAATGATCAGTTCTCTCCTTCAATTGGCTCTTCCTTCACATGACTTCAAGTGCTTAGATCCGTAGCCTCAAATGCTCCATGACTTGAACAGTCCTCGATCTCAGTAGATTCACCCACAAGGTTTTTGAACTGTGGCCCTATGCTTCTTAATTACACAGGCTCGTTGGCTCTCCACTGCAGCGTCTACACACAGATATAACCACACTTCTATCATGTGAACACAGGTCCTCTAGATTCAAACCCCACACGGCTTCAAACTCACAGATTTCATGCAGACAGCTCTCTGCAGTAGGCTTCACGCACATATTAACGTGCTTCAGGGCAGGCATCTTTGCATTGAAAAACGTAGCTCTCAGCAGGAGGCTTCACGATGGCATCTCTCTCTCAGTACTGGAGGGTCTCCATGATGGCACCACCGGGGTTCTTCCTCTACATTTGGGCATCATGATGGAACCACCAACAGCATGGGCTCTTATGGTTTCTCTCTCTCTGAGCGACCTCCTCCACCACCGCACAACCTTCATGGCTAGCTCTTCGCCACGTCCAGCTTCACCACTGGTTTACGGGTTGGATCCTTCACGCAGGCTCTCCATTGCTCCATGGGACCAAGCTTTAGGCTCCTTCACGAGCTCTCCACTTCTCCACGGGACTGGCTACATCCCACAAATGGGCTCCTCAGTAGGATTACAGGCTAGCTCTCCCATGGCGGCCCTTCCTTTCTACTTTCACGCGGCTCCCTCTCGGTGGTGGCGCAACTCCCTCTCTGAGGTGGCAGGCTCTTCTCCACTTTTGTTCTACGACAACAGTGCCACTCTCCACGAAATGGATCTTCTCTACAATGGCAGTGCCCACCAGCTCCAACGATGACCACCGGAGCTTCCACGGGTTCCCTCGTTCCTCTGTTCAGGAACCACGGCTCTGATACCACTTGTTGGGTTGTACGAGCATACATATTTTAACTTGTGAGAGAAATAAAAAGAAATGACAAGCATACGCTTGAGACACACAATATACCCTGGAAACCCCATATAGGGAAAACCAACACCCAATGAAGATCTTCATTACATGGCCAAACCGGCCATCTGGGCCAAGTGAGCTAGCCACTGCTCACCTCCAGGCCACATTACAATGGAGCCTCCTCAAGCCTTATAAAGGCTTCCTTACTTGCAATACCATGGGGCAATACCATGGAATACAACAAACCATGTGCCCAAAAACATGTGCTATACCTAACCAACTTTGACTCAATCCCGAGTCAAGGTTAACCCTAACAATTACCGCATGATACTCAGCGGCATTGTTGGTCACAAACCCTAAGGAATTTCCTCCTGAGCTAATCAGTTCTCCATTAGGGGAATATAGTACCCAAGCTGCCGAAGCGAGGTTACAGGTGTGCCGGCTAGCACCGCCTGCGAATCAAAAACATGTTGCCATATGCACATCTAAGAAGAACATGGTATAAGCGTAATGATAAGATCTTAACACACTAAAAATAAAGTGTCACACCAAACAAAACACACATCATGTACAATATATACAAAGTACTAATGCGTAAATGAATTAGGCATAGTACTTCTTTAGGTAGAGCCCATTGTGAGGCTCCCCCAAATATATTCCATCGTAATCCTCAAGTTCATTTTCTCCTTTTTCCAAAACACGTTTAACAACATATGGACCGTGCCACATGAACTCAAGTTTTCCTTCCCCCAGTTTATCATGCTTTTGCTTGTAAGTGAGGACCAAATCTCCCTCATTGAAGATATGAGGTTTGAATGACTTGTCATACTGGGCCTTGATTCATTTCTTATGAGATTCATTAGCCAAAGCTGCATCACGACGGGTTTCATCGAGTTTTTCCAAGTGTAGAAATCATTCTTCATCGACATTGGTGTTTGGTAAAATTTCAACAGCGAGTTTCAATGACGGAATCTCGCACTCTATAGGTAATACTGCCTCTAGTCCGTAGACCAGTTGAAAAGGTATAAAACCAGTGGCAGTTTTGATGGAAGTCCTATATGCCCATAGGGCTAAAACAAACATGGTATGCCAGTTGGAATTATGTGTCCCTACCATACGTTGAATCATGGTTTTCAAGACCTTGTTAATGGCCTTTATTTGTCCATTTGACTGAGGGTATTAGGGAGTTGAGTTCTCATGTCAAAAACCCATCCTAGCGCTTAGTTCATCCACCATCTTGTTTTGTAAATGTGATCCATGGTCGGTGATGATGGTTTTAGGGACTCTGAATCACACAATGATATGATTGAACATAAAGAGTGCGGCAATTTCTTCATATTCTTTGTACTTAGGCATAGCCTCGGCCCACTTGGTGAAGTAGTCTATTGCGACAATAACATAACCATGCCCCCCGGCCGAGGTAGGCTTACAGTGCATGAAGTCAATGCCCCATTTGGAAAAGGGTCCAATGGCGATAACTAGATGTAACGGGGATGGATGTGAGCACTTTTTGTGATGAAAAGCTGGCAAGGAGGACACTTCTTGGTGGCTTCAATACAATATTTGAAGATGGAAGTCCAATAGTATCCTACATGTAGGATTTTTTGGGTTGTATCCATCCCTAAAATATGACCGCCACTTTCCCTCGAGTGACAATCATTCAATACATGCTAGGACTCCTCATGATTTAAGCAATGTCGGAGGATAGAATCGAGACCACGATGATACAATGTGTCACCAATGATGAGGTAATACATTGTGTGGTGACATACACGATGGTGTTTGTCATGATATAGTTGAGGACCAAAGCATTGGGTCTGGAGATACAGTGTGATGTTTCCATACCACGGGTCAGAAGTACTGATAAGAAACAAAGACTCGTCTGGGAGAGAGTCCATGGGCTCAGTTTCCTAATCAGTATAAGGAAGAGCACAAATAACTTCCACAAAAACCAAGACTTCTTTGATTTATCCTTCTCAAACTAGAGATCAAATTCCTGAATAATCATGATCCAACGTGAATATTTTCCCCCTAGTACTTGACACGTGAGAACATGGTACATGGGGTAAGAGTTGGTGATGATGGTGGTAGTGCGGAGGAGGATGTAATGACGGAACTTCTTGAAAGCAATGACTGCTACGAGAGCTAGTTTCTCGACATATGAATATGGGTTTCAGATTCAATGAAACCCTTACTAAAGTAGTATATCACATGCTCATGGGTGTGACTATCTTCCTGTACCAAAACCATTGCGATGATGGAAGTGGAAGCAGCAAGATAAAGGATATAATACTTGGTGTAATTTGGCTGTTGTAACATGGGTGCATGAGTGATAGCATGTTTCAGGTTGTCGAAGGATTGTTGAGCATGATTATCCCAAATGAATGGGATTTCCTTCTTGAGAAACCGCATGTATCCGTCTATCTTTTCTGCGAAATTGCACACGAAACGCCTCAGGTAGTTTTCCTTCCCCTACAAACTTTGAAGTTCTGTGATATCCGTGGGCGGTGGTAGAGAAACAATGGCTCCCACCTTGAGGGGATTGATGCGGATACCATCCTTTGAAAGGATGAAGCCTAAAAGGCATCTGGACTCAACAAAAAAGATGCACTTATGAGGAATTAGTTGGATATTATATCGTCAACATATGAGGAATACAGTCATCAGATGATGGATGTGGAAGTCTCGACAATTTGAATGAGCAGGGAAATCATCTAAGTAAGGTTCCAAAAAATCCTTCACATCATGGAAAGCGTACGACATAGCCCGCTGGAATGTAGCACCATCATTTTAAGGCCAAAAGGGAGTTTGCGATACGTGAACATACTCGATGGGAAGATGAAATTCATCTTAGGTTGATCAACAAGATGGATCTCTATCTGATTATAGCCGGAAAATCCATCCATGAATGAGACGATCACGCTTCTGACACAGTTGTTGATGATTTGGTCAATGAACGGGGTAGGGTAATTGTCCTTGGTACAAACCTTATTCAAATACATGTAATCGACACAAACCCTAATGGTGCCCTATTTTTTTGTAACAGGGATGACATTAGAGACCCAATCTATTAAGGGAACAGGATAAATGAACGCAGCCTTCAATAGCTTTTCTATATCTGCCTTAATAGCCGTATTTTTCCTAGGGTGCACAGGGAAGAGTTTTTTTCGGATAGGTTTTGCGTCAAGATATGTTTGAATCTCTTGCATAACAATGGAAAGATCAATTCCAGACATTTCCTTGTAGTTCCATGCAAAGATGTCATGGAATTGTTTAAATAAGGCCGTGAAAGTGGTGACTTCTTCTGGAGAACAAGTTTGGCCTAGGTGAATTTGTTCCACAACTCCCGAATTTATCGAGATGTCGATCAGAAAGGTAGGCATGATGTTAGCCAGATTTCCCTCTTTTACTGTGAAATTCTATGTCACAACAGATCTAAAGAGATGAGGATACTTCACAAAGAAAGAATGAGCAGAAAATTTGAAGAAGAGTGAAAACTGTAGTAAAAAAGAGTAAAAGAATAATAATGCAGCAGAACTCAGATAGGAGCAGAATAATGTCACATGTTCCAATAATCAGTATAATAAACAATGATGTTACAATGGAGATAATTCGAATCATGCCGGAGAATTCGAACCTCAATTGGTCTAGCATAGGGATTATCACCATTGGAGTGCTCTGGAAGACTCAAAGTCAACTGAACTGAATCTAAACTCAGCTAAATGAAGTCACAATCAGTTAAATGACTAAGGAGGGCGCAATAGTGAGTCTTTCATGCATGCCAGTTAGAAAATGGTGCATGAGGCCACATTCAGTGGCATCCGGAGCTCTAACCTCCCACAAGATTCAAATAAATCAGGTGGACTGCACTGGAACACTCAATAGGTTCCTATAAAATAGGGAACTGAATGAAGTAGTCCTAAAATGTTGCATGCAGTGCTCAAAAGGTGGTCTATGGATCCTAGATGACATCTGCACACCACTAGGGGGGAAATGACATCATCAAAAACTCAAAAAAATAAATAATTCTAGGTAGGACAAGGATGGAGTATTGAAATATCCTAATAGTTACCGTATCAACTGTTAGGACAGGATATTGAGGGTAAGGAAAGACATCCGATGAAACAATTGTTTCAATGGCATTCTCTAACGAATCTAATGGTGGAAGGAAAGACGGTATATGGTGAAGGTCTTCCCATGGGGGTTCATCCACGCTCATAATATCAGTGATTGACTCATCCGAATGAAAATTTTGGAGTATAGGATCAGGTAGGGATGAGGTCCACTGTAATGGCAGAGAACGTGAGGTAGATGCCATAGAAGAATGGACATCTAGTAAATCAGGGGCTGATTGGATGGCCTTGTAAGTAGCTTATGTGGGGATGAGAGGAATCATATCTCCAATCGAATCCAAATGATATGGATCGGGCACAATTCATTGGTCAATTGATTAATGAGAGGACGAAATCATGTTCACCATGGAAACATAGGGAAAGGGGATCTGGTGTTAGAAAGACACCCATGAGGGGTGAATATTTAAGGATTCCTATTGCTACAATATTCTCACCATGATTTTTCAGATTTGCATGTCTACATACATTTTTCATGCATCCAGTCATCTGCATGCATTTGCATGCATCCAGTCATCATCTTGGTGGTCCTACCAACACCTAGAGCCTGTCTTCAGCCCCCAGTAGCCCTCCTACCTACCTGATGTGCCCTATTTGACTCTTTTGCATGACATGTGCTCCTTTTCTCACCTACCACCAGTTATCATTGAGTTAGAGCACCTTATCTCACCTACCAGGAGTCTAACAGTCAGTTAGTGTATTGATTGAGTAGTTCTTCCACTGATTGCTCATGCTAACTTCCTATAGCTCCTAGTTAGCTAGTTCTAGAGTGCCACTTGATCTTCTGATAGCCTCATGCACCCTCCTTGGAGTCTCCATCCCCTAATTCATGCCTAGATGATTTTGTTAGACTCAGTTAGACTCACTTGACTGACTATTACCATTTATGACTGATACTACTGACTGGATGATGTCTCTAATGTTATCCAAGCTAGATTTTGAGCATGATTCGAATGGCCTCCTAGTTAATTTGAATTCTCTACACAGTTATTGTATTATTGTAATAAGTTTTCGCGGTGCCCTCTCACAACTGATGTATGATACTCCTATTCTGAATTTTCTGTGTTCATGAGTGATTATTGAGTGCATTATTCTCTTCTTCTTTGCAAATTCTTGAGAGTTTGTGTGAGGCTTGTTACAATTGTTAGATCCTACTACCGATTATCACACCTACCCCCACACTCTCATATATCTCTGTAGAGTGTCCTAAAAGAGGTACATTGTCTGCGGGATGAGTAGTGGTGTTAGGTGTGCATAACTCTAATTGGTCGATAGTGACAATCTTCCCTTGGTGGGGAAATTGCACAATGCGGAATACGGATGATGCAAACGCGGTCATGGAATAAAACCTGTTTCAACCAAGTAATAGGTTGTAATCCAATGGGGCAACAACGACTTCCACATTAATGGAAATAGTCTTACCTCCCAACTCGACGGTCAAATATTGTAACATCCCGTGAGGTTGAAAACTGCATCCATCTAAGCCCTTCAATGTGGTGGGGTAATGGTTCAACTAGGGAGATCCAATGGATCGCCAACAGGATAACGATATAACCGAGGTATAGGATCCTTTGTCTAAGATAGTACGATGGATGCCTTTCCCAGAAATGTTAGTGACGATTTGAAACGCAATTTGGTGGGAAAGTCTCATCTTGAAATACTCTAGCTTGAACATGATGGTGTTGGAGGAATCAGGATCTAGAGCTCCTATTGCGGATAACAAGGTCTTATGCTGAATGGGAACATTTTTTGAGACTTATAGTGTCGACATAGAACAAGGGGATTGCGCTCAATCCTCTACCATATTATAGTTTTGAGCAGCCCGGGAATTTGGATTGAAAATGGCTTTTCGAATCATGCTCTTGGGTGGACGCAATACTGAATCTAGTAAAGGTTTCTCTATGACGAGAGGGCCTTGAGGTGAAGGAATGCTAGATGTAGACGTGGGGTATTTTTCAGGATTACCCCTGTTATATTCCTTTGTAGAAGGAGACTCATATGATCATGATCGAGTATTTAATTTTACTATTTCGCTCCACATCATGAGAACATGAGCGGTGGTGGACAGTTCTCCTTGAGAAGGATATTTTTTTTGTGCAATCATTTGTTGTTGTTGCGTGGGGAAGGGATCAGTTAAGACTGCGGGTGTGGGGTTCCCTTTAAGGACATTTTGAACTTCCTCCCGATTTGGGAATTCTTTGGTGAAGTGATCATCACCACATAGTAAACAAGGATATTTAACCTTCCGCTTTTGTTTATTGTCTTCGGGATTGTTTCTTGGCTCCTGTTGGTTAGAAGAATTTTAGATTTACCTTTGTTCTTCTTTTTACCACTGGATTTTTGAGGTGAAGAAGATTGAACTGAATTCACTTCCTCAGTGGAAGTAGTGCTGAGTGATTTTTTGGTTTGATTTCCATCCTGTGTCGTGGGTGGGGTTGAGCTATGATGGCTTTGGGATCCACCGGATTGTGTAGGAGGATCGGTATGAACGGAACCAATGATGCCATCAGCATGAGGTCCCGTAGGTGGTTTTGTTGGATCATAGGTAGGGTGGGGGGCATCAGGAATGATATCATATAAGGTGCCATATTGGGCACGAGATATAGCTTGTTCCTTCGTAACGGCACCACCCATAGCTACGTCTTTTGCTATAATAGGAAGTAGTGACTTCGTGAGCCAATATGAAAGGAGTTTGTCTGGAATGGGAGCTTTAATAAGACGTCATCTCCTCCTCCACTCATGAATATGATCGGAAATGTGAGTAGTAGTATTTTGGCGGAGAGAATTAAAAAGGTCTATGCTGGTTTCATAGCGGATCGGTAGTTGGAAGTGATTCAAAAATGACATAGCCAAAGATCGAAAGTCAAGAAAGGAATGTGGTGGAAAATCAATGTACCACTTTGTGGCAGGACTAGTAAGGGTTCATTGAAATAACCTCAAATGGATGGAATCATCCATTAAGGAATTGGAAGAACACCGCAAATGATAATTCATAACATGGTCCTTAGGGTCCTCATCGGGTTTGCAGTTAAACTTCGGAATATATGATGGTAACTTCACAGGAATCTTGGGCCAATTTAGACCATGATACATGGGATCATTAGTCAAACGAGATCAAGTCTGGTAATATTGATAAGGCATCGGTGTATCAGTAGGACCATGGATAGATTGATCGTAAGGTCCTCCCGTAGGAAATTGGCCATATGGGTGTGGGATTCCCAGCTTGGGAGGTGGACCTGAAGGGGGTCCTCCTCCTCCAGAATAAAGTGGTACTCTACCAGAATGTGGGGGTCCTCCTCCTCTAGAATAAGGTGGTCCTCCACCAGAAGGTGGGGGTCCTCCTCCTCCAGAATAAGGTGGTCCTTTGCCAAACGTTGTGGGTCCTCCTCCTCCAGAATAAGGTGGGCCTCCGCCAGAAGGTGGGGGTCCTCCTCCTCTGAAATAAGGTGGGCCTCTACCAAAAGGTGGGGGTCCTCCTCCTCTAGAATAAGGTGGGCCTCCACGAGAATGAAGGGGTCCTCCTCCTCCGGAATATGGTGGTGGTGGTAGTGGTGGACTGGGTAGTGGGTGAGGTGGTGGGACAAGTGGTGGAGGTGGTGGGGGTGGTCTAAAAGTTGGAGTTCCAGGAGGTGGAACATTATGGTGTCCCCATGGGGTGTTCATGTTTCCGGGATAGCGTAATCCAGGAAAAAGGTGTAATGTCCCCATTTTGACCCCCTTTGTATTAAAATTGTAAATGATGTAAATATTGTAATTTGATCATGGTGAGGAGCCCAAGGCCAAGGCCCCACCATTGATTTAGCATTTTATGTATCGGCAATTAAAAATAGATGCCTATGGTTCTTGTGCGAGATGGGCATAATGTAAATAAGACATCATGTAAATACGAATTTTAATGGAAAAGACCCACAACTGACTATGCTATGCAACAAAGAGATGGGGCATGATTCTACAAGGAATAGGGAGGGGAAATAACCAAACCCTTGAGCCACTAGGGTCAGCCCATGTGTCAATGAGAGAACTCATGAACTCTTAACTACCCATTTTGTCTCATGCACCCAATCATTTAATTCTTCCAAAGATTGGTTGGGGCAGTTAATGTCTTGGGATTGGAGAAGTATGGCAGTCAGATTTTCGTGCATGGGCAAACCACCAACCTGAAAATCATATTTTTGGCTTGCTGGGCAAGAAAACCCCCATGAAATGCTGCCTAAGGCAATTCTTTAGGCATAACGTTCTTCCTCTCATGCAGACTGAGCTCACTGGATGTTATCCTCACGTTTTTCACCATAACCCTGCGTTTTCCATGCCCAGGAACTCGTTTTGGTATTTTGCAGCAGCTGGGGAAGGAGGGACGCGATTTTGGACTGAGGGAGAGGTCGTTTTTTCCCTTGGGGCGTTTTTCTGGAATGGGTTTCTCTCCTAGTCGAATTTTCCTAGTTTCCAATTCGTTTTGAGTCTACCCACGTTTTTCTGAAGCTCAGGAAACCCCACCTCATGCATTCCACTGTTGAAACGTTTTTCTCATGCTCAACAAGTGTAGTTTTGCTGCTATGAGCCTCCTTGTTTGATTTGAACCTGTAACCAAGAAACTGGAGTGGTAGTGGACAGAATTAGCTTGATAAACCTAGTGTAGGGAGTAACCTCTCAAGAAGATCAAGAGGGCTGGCTACTTCTCTATGCACACCCTGAGAGCACTAGAAAGGAAGGTATGGCTTGAGGGACTGTGTGGCAGTGAAGAGAATACTTTCTGGTGTTGGGTGTGTAGGCATTGTGAGTGCCAAGCTGAATAGATATGGGAGGGGTGCCCATAGCTCTGTGGTTGAGCTCACTAGCTTAGCAATTCTTCCCTTCCATGTCCTAGCAGCCTGATAAACCCAATTGCAGATTGGCTTGGCTCATCTTGGTATATGTTTGGCTATGTGTGAGTCTGTTGTTCCCTAGTTCCTTGTAGGGATCATGCCCAGCTCGGGGGTGGTAGTTGTATCAAGAGGTTGATAAGCACAACTGGCCTATGGTTGGGTGGAATGTTGCAGCTGCATAGCCAGTTGCTTGGGACTACCTTATTGAGATAAGTATTCTCTTGTATAAATTTGCAATTATCATTTGATGAATAGTTCAAATGTATTATGGATGTGCTAATGAATTTTAATTCCGCTGTGTTTTTCTTATGATCATACATTCCATATGTCTTTTATATGTTTGAAAAAAAATTATGCATCTTCATATGTCTTTTACATCATGTAAAAACAGTCTTAATGAGATCATGGGGGCTAGATGCCCGGATTGAGCACCACGTCCTCTCTATCCTGCTGGTATGGTAGGAGGGGACATTACAAAAGGTTTCCTATATAATTTTTTCCTATGGCTGAATTATGATGGATCATATAGATATGCCCCCATGGGGGTTGGTTCCAAATGGATGATCCCCCCATATGATGTGTCCACATACGTTGTCCCATGGTTGGGATATAAATTACAACCATACTATAGTTCAAATGTGAAGCATGTTCTGCACTCATATTATGTTCGTTATTTGGGTGATGCCCCCCAATTAGGTTAGGTCCACTAGTTAGGAATTCCCCCCTAGTTGAGAATTTTCCACTTATAGGAGTGTGCCCTGTAATTGAATTTTGACCAATAATTATAGGTTGACCTGTAGCAAATTGTTGACTACTAACTAAGGTATGACCTCCACTCAACTATAGACTAACAGGTAGATTATAACCTCCCCTCGAATTTTGAAGTGGGGGTGGTGGAGGTAACGTTCCAGTAACATAGTTAATAGTGGTTGAAGGTTTACATCCAGTAGTTGGGGTCGGATGAGGTGTTGAACCGGTCTCCTGAATCTGAGGTGTACTCGTCGGGAATGATGGTTGACCTGGTTCAAAAGTGGTCAAGGTAGGTATAGATGTTCCTGGTGAAGAAAAAGATAAAGAATGGATAGGGGAATTGTTTTCAATAGCTGACACTTCCGGATTAGGCCTAGGTGGGAAACTATGTCATCTAATTTGTTCACTGAATGTTCGTAAACGATCAATAGTCGCGTAAACAAGTGTAAAATAGACATCATTGGGAATCCATGGAGGAAGTTGAATTAGATTTTCCACTGTTGGAACTGACTCAGAATTGGAAACATGTCGACCTAAATAAGTGTCCCAAAACGATGCAGTTGGACCAAAAGATGTTGATACCGGGTTGTCTTGGGGTCGATGGAAAATCCATTCTATGGCTCCAAGATGTCCTTCCATTGAATGATGGAAAGATGTTCCATGTGAAGCAGGTTCTTCCACAATCAAAGGTCCCATATGATTAGCGATAGGTGGATTTGCAGGAGGTGAATAGTTCATTCCTGACTCGATGGTAGAAGTATCTTCTTCATGTGACACAGATGTGGTATTTTGATCCATAGTTGCTCCCGAGTTCTCCTCCTAATTAAGGGGATATTCAGGTGGCAAGTTCAAAATCCTGTGGGATATTCTTAAAGGTTGATCAACCAAAATGACTGAACCAAAATTTCTCCTGAGCGTTTTATATACGAAAAGAAAAAATACACTCTAATATCTACACAAGCTAAATCCGCAAGCAAACTTATGTTGTAGGTGTGGATTCAATGGTCTGGAACCTCACGAGATTATCAAGGTGTCACAACTTGCAATATACCACAAGGTCCAATAGTTATACTCGGCCCAATATTTTAGATCACTAACCAGGGAGGATTAGGACCATACCCTTGACCGTATAACCCGACTACCTAATAGCACGTGCATAGTAGCTCCCCGAGTGTTGTTCTCATTGTATTTCCCGCCAAGATGGCCAATAGGTTAACTTGAATGGTTACAAGAATCCTAGTAGGGTCTCCTAATATACTCAAGGTACATGGGATCTCAAATCCATAGTGGTGTTTTCTAATGCACAACCACACAACAGGAGCCTTCCGATATACTATCGAGTACATGAAGTACCTTTCTATATACTTGAAGGTACGTGAAAGACCATTTTATATACAGATTGGTATGTGGAAGAACTACAATCCATCGGGATGCAATGCAGGAAAATAACGACATCTACCATGCTTAAAGACGTCGGAACACATATCTAACTTAACACACAAGTTTCTATACAGTTTTAACCTAGTGCTACCATTAAATTTTATCTTAACGGTTAAGTGAATGCATGAGGTGTAGACATGAATTTAAAAAGATGCAAATCTTAACTACATGCAAATGCAAATATTTTCTTTTTCTTTTCGATGAAAACTAGATAAGGTAAGGAGAAATTTTTTCGTTTCCGATAATGAAATGAACAAGTGCCTCTAAACTTTCAAAATCAACCAAAAAGACTCAAAAGCACTTCTTTCAATAATCCAACAAAAATGAATAATACAATAAATCCAAAAGTTTTTTCTTTTTTGTCTTTTCAACTTAAGCAAATCTACGAAAAAATGAAAAGAAGAATATCCTTTTGAATGCAATAACGCTTATCTTCCAAAATAATGGTCAAAAAGTGGCAAGAAAATGCAAGAATTTTCACTATCTTTGGAATTCTTTGCAAAAGTTCAAATGCACTTAGAATTTTCAATGAAATGATGAATAAATTTTTCAAACCCAAGAAAATGCAAGCCAATAACGATCCTTCAAACTTTTCAAAGATCTTCTTAATACTTGTTCCAAAGCATAAAAATTCTCTACAACAATTCCAAGAAACAAGCTTGAAATGAAGGCAATGAACAACTTTGATTTTCTAATCCAGTGTACTCAATAGGTCTAAGAATTACACCACTTTTCAAGTCTATATTCAAAAAAATCAGAGAACATACTACTGCAAACTTCGATGGATTGGAAAATCTCAAAGAAAAATAATCACCCAAAGTCTCAAAAACACACAAAATCAAGCAAAATCACAACAATCAAATGTTGGAAGGCTTAGAAGTCAGATCGAACAGATCAGATGGCCTGATAAGGAGTCACAAGACTGAGTGTGCCCATGGGGGATTGAAATCACCCACAATGAGGGATACACTCACTTGACTAGCTAGGACTCAAATAAATATGCAAACTTCAAAAATAAGTCGAGGATGAGGTATGCAGGGTCTAGGGGGTTCTGTAGCAGTGAAAGAAAAACACATAGAACTCAAAATCTAAGCCAAAAACCAACTTTGAGAAATTTTAACACTGAGTGCAAAATAATGAAAGGTGATGCGCCCTGCAAGGGTGCACCAGAGAGTTGGGAGACCCAATGACACGCTCTGCACATTGGGTAACCACGTCAGCGATGCAGGATGCAAAATTCCATAATGAATCAACAACTCAGGATGCTAAAGGGCTAAGTTTGTTATAATTATAGTGACGCGGGTGATGAATGGCCTAGGTGCATCGGGCGGGATCTGAGCAACAAAAAATAAAAATTCTCCAAGAATAAGATGGTAGACGGTCTATTAAAGATCCCAAATATAGTCTTGATAGCCCAGAGACTCTCTGATGGTTAGATCCAAAAATAAAAATCAACTTCAAGGTTAGAGGATAATTGGAAAGAAATCAAAGAAACCAAAATGTAATGAAATAAAAAATATGTACTATTTTCCCTAGTACGGTCGCCAAATTTGTTTACAGACAATCTGTATGAGTGGACTCATATAGATCACCCTAGTTTGAATGGTTCAAATCTAGAACAAATGAATACATAACACAAATACCTTTCCTAGATCAATTGAAATGCAAGACAAATAAAAGAGATGGCTTACTTCAATTTTGTAGTTCCTTTCTCCTTGCTACTCCAAGCTCCAAGTCCTGATCTTCAGATCTCTAGCTGCAAAACCAAGCACAACATGTGGAAACAAATGAGTAATAAAAGCACATGGGTGTGAATTGATCTAGATTAACAATCAAAGAAATAAATCCTAAACATCATTAACACAACAAAGTTTATGGAAATAACTTGTATTAAATGTAATAGTAGAAGTACAAATGGAGAGATGTTACGACCAATGCTTTGATGTCATAACCTCCTTCCAACAATCCTAGCCTCCAAGATCAAATTCTTAGCCTCCTAATGGATGAAGAGGATCACCTAGAGAAATTTCACCAGCATAAAGGTACTATATCCTTCCTCCCTTAACAATGGATAGGGGGTTCATATATATAGAGCTAAAGGGATAGGAGAGGTTGAGGATTTAGGGGAGATGCTTAAGGGATCATCCCACTAGACAAGGTGATCAAATGACACCTTTCCAGGTAAGTAGGGATAAGTCTCCATGCCATCCAAGCTTCAAAGAGTTGCTCGAAGATTCTCTTTATCCACTTTAACCAACTACGATGCACCTTACACAAGGGAGACATGTGCTAGAGAGAGATCAATGCACCTTGTACAAAGGCACAGTGCGTCACCGATGCACTCTGATAAGTTGTTGAGAGCGTCACCTTGAACCCGACGCACCTTGTTGGACAGTATGGTGCGTTAGAGTGACAACAAAAGGTCAAAAGGGAATGACAACAACTTCTCTTTAAATTTTTTAGCTCAGTTACTTTAAGGATCAGGGCATACAGATGACACATTAGTCATGATGACTATATTTTGGTTTAACACTCCTATTATTCCCAAAACAAGAAAATGGCTCTAGCATTTTTTTTTTAAATTTATGTTTATTTACGTGGAATGGCATGTGGAAAGTGATGATGTGGCACCATGTCCACCAGGACCTTACATGGAATCTCTAATTCTACCATGTCATATTCTCTTCTAACCAAGTCCATGTCATCATTCCCTTGGAGATTCTATGCACTGTAATTTTTAACACTATGGGAAAGAGTCTTGTGAACATATATCATCCGTAGATCTCATATCCCCAACAAAATATTGATTGTTCATGCTAAGGCCTTGTATCTACCACCTTTACCCTTACCAATTCTTGCAACAGATCTCCACCATTGATCTCATCAATGCGATGAAATTTGGACCGTTCAAGCTATCTTTTGTTTCTTGAGACCCCAATGAGACTTCGCTGTGTGAGGAAATATCAGATCAAATCAAAACCATTTGCAATACATATCCCTTTGAGAGATCCTTGCCTGAATGCCTAGCATGATGCAATGTGGGTCATTGATTAGATGAATCCATTAAAATTTCATCCCTCATCTCTCCTAGATTCCTCCCATGATCATTTATCAACCATCGATCTAATTAGCATGATGATATATCACTTTTTTTCTATCATATTTTATGTCTCTTCCTACCCAAACCATCTAGTGTGAGAGCATGTGGACCAATGATATCGAAGGATCGAAAATATTTGGGTCATTCACATAGCCCGATTTTCCTTCTCCTTGTGACTAGACCATCCAATGTGAGAGCATATAGATTGTATATATCATCCTCTCGACTTAACCATGGTCTTTCATAGTATACTTGCGACCTTAAAACACGAGTTTGATGTGCACCATCGTATCTATCGGATTAGCTCTCAACTATCGATCCTTCTTTGGCTCCCAAATAAAACTATAATACCTCAGTTTGGTAGTTCGAAGTTCCATTAACTAATAGAATTGGTATTTTTACTAATTATGAGTATTTTCCTCGTTTTTCTCAGACCAATTCTACCATTCCTATTCATATCCAACAATATCTAGCCAACGGCTCTACCAAAACATCATTTGATGAATAAAACCCATGAATTTCTTAGAATAATTTCATCAAACACTTTGTCTGAAAACTCATATTTATTTTTGTAGACATTATTTTTTACCACACAACCCCAATACTGCAACCTAAAAGCTCTAATACCACTATGTAACATCCCCATCCCACATTCCAACCATAGGATGGGTATTTACGAATTTCATATTTCAAAATTCAGTACCACATAGGCCAATATTCAAATTCAAAACTACTTAAACCTCCCATGAGGGAATGACTTAAATAAATTCATGTGCAAGTGCGGAAATTGATATGCATCTTAATTAACAACTATATTCATACGTGTAGCACACATAAACAATAATATTCATAACAAGAAACAAACATAATTTTGCATAGTCATAGACAACACTAAAACCTTATTTTTTAATTGAAGAAGATCCAAGAAATCGGTTGTGTAATAGCGATTTTCCACCCAACCATAGGTATTGGTTGTAGATACTAGCCCCAAGTTGGTCTATGAGGCCACGAGGGCAAAGGAAATAGTTACATGCTTCTCACATTCTCAACCCAACCCAATTTCTCTCATGCTCAGCCAATCTTCTCACCAAAGAGCATTACAAGAATCTAATTTAGTCATCCCAACCATGGAACTCTCTTCCATTCTCCCACAAAAAACAAGGAAGGATTACCCTTTCTCTACACAATAGTCCCTCATAGCACCCTTCCCTCACAATTCTCTTCAATGTGTGCAGAAAGAGTCCAAACTATTGTATTTTTTCATATCATTTCCTACAAAATTCAATTCATGTATTCTCAAGAATCCAAAGATAAACAAACGTATAGTGGGTGATGGTTTCCTAACTTTCCTGGCCTCTGTCCTCACCTACAACCATCATCTTTACTCTAATGTCTAAAATTTCGTCTTCATAGTGTTAATTCTAGTTAATTTCTCAATCTAGTAATTGCATGGAGTGAGTGATAGAGCCAATTAGAGATTAGAGAATTGATGAAAAGACATCTCCCATTAATTCTAATCATGGAATTAATTGTTAGGATTATTAATACTCCATCCTTGTCCTACCTAGCATTATTTCTTTTTCCTAATAGTTAATGATGTCATTTCCCCCCTAGTGGTGTGCAGATGTCATCTAGGATCCATCTACCATCTAGTGCGCCCTGCATGCATCATTTTAGGACCACTTAAGTTAGTTCCCTATAATTTAGGAGCCTACTCAGTGTTCCAGTTCAATCCACCTGAATTAGCTGACTCTTGTGGGGGGTTTATGCTCTGATTGACACTGATTGTGGCATCATGCGCCCTTTTCTGATTGATTTACATGACAAACTCATGGATGCGCCCTCCTTAGTTAGTTAACTGATTGTGTATTCAGTTAACTGAGTTTAGGTTCAGTTCAGTTGAGTTTGGGTCTTCCGGATCACTCCAGTGATGACAATCCCTATGCTAGACACACTAAGACTCGAATTCTCCCAAGTGATTCGAATTCCCTCCATTGTAACATAAATGTTGATTATACTGATTATTGGGTCATGCGACATTATTTTATTCCTATCTGATTTCTCATGCATGATTAATTGGCTTCTCTCTTTTACTGCAATTTTCACTGTAACTCAATTTCTCTGCTCATTCTTTCTCTGTGAGGTATACTCAGATCCATGATCTGCTGTGATTTAGAATTTCACATGGTATCAAATCTCAGTGAGTGTAGGTTGAGCAACTGCTTTTAGTAGTGCACCAACATCCTCTGTATTTCCACAGCAAATCCTAGTGCCATTGCATTGAATTCATTGGAGAAATACTTTGAGGTATAGCCAGGTGTGAAGGATCCGGAAAAATGTGCCTATTGTCCTAAATCAATGCTCAATAGTAGTCTATCTCCAAAATTGAGAATTTTTTGCAGGTTATTAAAATATTTTTCAGTGCAGCAGTAGCAGCAGTACCACCTTGTATTCGCTCCAACAGTTCTAACAGAGAATCTGAATAATCCTCTCTCTCCCAGGATCCTCACACCCTTCAATTACCTTGATTGGAGGGATGACATGCAGATGGTCTTGCACAATAAGTCATTTTACATGGTAACAATGGGGAAGGACGTCAAACCTCAAGCAGTTGTTGAGAATGCCAAGTATCTGAATAGATTGGATGAATCATTTGGTTTCATGTGTATTCATATTTCCAGATATCAACTCTTCCACCTCAATGGATTAAAGACTCCAAAAGAGGTTTGGTTGAATTTGGATACATTCTTCGGAAAACAAGATGAGCTAAGGGGCCATATTCTGGAGAATGAGTTGATCTCTCTTCAACTCAGCATTTTCGAGACCATCTAGCAATTCTTTTCCAAATTCAAATCCTTGGTCATGCAATGCAAGCAGTGTGTCATTGAAAAGAAGGATTAGCAGTTCGTGCTATCCATTATGAGCAATCTAGGTATTGATTTCTCCATATTTGTCTCTACCTTCCATTCAGGGTGAATGTCAATCCCTGGTTGGAAAATTCCATCCTTAGATGTTTTCATTGAATCTCTCATCCAAAAACAAGACAAATTGATCCATAAGGGCGCCTTGAAGGCCTCTAAAAATCAAGCTCTTGTGGATGGAGAATCAAAGAGTGCAAATGAAAAAGGGAAGCAAAAAAGAAAAGAGAAGAGACAAACTGAACCCAAACAGAATGCCAAGTCTAGTCCATCGGAAGGAGCCTCCAGCTCCAAGAAAGACAAATAAAAGAAATTTGAGAAATCCAAGTGTACATACTGCAAGAAGGGTAATCATACTGAGATTTCTTGTATGAATAATACCATATATAAAATGGAAAAACTACTTGAAAAACATAACATTTCCCTCCCTGAAGGCGCAAGGAAGACTGATCCAGGTGGAAAGTTAGAATATCATGAGAGATGCCATGCATTGAAGGCTGGATTCTCACAATCCCAAGATTTTCTTATTAATTTTGGAGCCTCCAACCACATGGTTGAATCCAGAGAGCCATGACTCCCAAATCTTTGCTGAAGAGAAGGGTACTATACAGCTTGAGCATGGAAAGTTCAACAATTTGTTGTATGTTCCTTCTCTAGCAACTAATATGTTGTTTGTTTATCATATGACACACACAGGCTCACCAAAGAGAGTTGTATTTGGACCTGAAACAGTTGAGGTTGCAGAGATATCATATGGGAATTTGGTAGCCAACGGAGTTGAAAACCATGCCTCCAAGGCATGTGAGTTATCATACTTCTTACCATACTCACATCAAAGTGATCTCTTGACTCATGCAAATGAGACAAGCAAACTCTGGCATGAAATATTCGGACACCTAAACTTCAAATACCTATAGCAGTTCCACAAGGAAGAGATGGTTGAAGGTTTTCGAACATAAAGTTCTCTAAAGGAATCTGCAAAGTTTACTTGGTAGAGAAGCACCCATTGTTGCTTGGTTTTCCAACCAAGCATGTGCAAGGATGCACCTATTAACTTGTAATAGAAGTCTTCAAATTGAAATCAAAGACAACTATAAATTAATCTGAATCTAACATGTGCATATAACAATAAACTTGAAAAGATTTAAGAGCAAGAACAAAAAACGAAATAAAAAATGACTTTTGTATTATAATACCTCAAATGGTGAGGATGTTTGGTGTTGAGCAGCTCCAAGGTTGAGATGCTCCAGGCTCCAATGGTCTTTTCTCCAAGATTGCTACAATGCTCAAAGAACTCAAGAGAGATTTTGATAGCATGAGGATAGGATGATGGATGGATGGAAAGTGAGGAGCCCCTATCACCTTTTTATAGTTTTTGGTGATGGGGAATACCATTGTGGTTTTAAGGAAACCAATGGTATTAACCAACATGGTTTTGGTCTCTTTTTCCCTCTTTTTTCCTTTTTTGAATATTTTGAATATTTTTATTCTTTTAATATTTTTGGGAATTCTAGACCCTTTTTGAGGGTCTTTTATGTTTTTTGAGGAAAAATATATATTTTGAGGGGGGTAAATAGTGTATTATGGTCTTTTTGGTGACCTTTTGATGGCTTTAGAGGCTCAAATGGTGGAAAAGTGGACAAATGGGTCATGTGAATAAGGGAATGAGATAGTGAGCACTTTTTGGGTGTTAACATATTACCCCCTGATGTGTGAAGGCAGGAGCGCATCGTATAGCCGATAGACATCATAGTTCTTTTGTCTTTTTCCTGGGATTTGGGGAAAAGAAGAGACCGATTGGAGACTGGAGCAACGGCCCCTTGGAAGCTGCAAAAACTGAAAAATATTACATGGCCTCAAAATGAATGGGGAATAATCTTTGACTATGGACGAGGCGGGCATACCCATGCTTGTATCAAGACATATACATAACAATTAGGCCCACGAAGGGGGGCTTGAAAAAATGCATAAAAATATGCTGGTACATCATAATGGTCCAAAGGGGACACAATGCTAGGACATACTCATGGTCATATCATGACTGATCTGAAATAACTGATACAATGGAAAAAAGGGAAACAACCATTATGAATAAGGTATCAGAAGGGTTGATGAACTACTGAAACTGAAGCTGTCCAAGATCTGTAGGAACTCAATGACTGTGAGTCAACTTCTGAGGAGTATATGTGACTGTATACTCGAGGAAGTATAAACTGCGGTACATCTGAAAATTGTCGCCAAGTGCAACCCAAATATCCATAGGAAAATGTAACTGGTTGTATCCTTAATTAGACTCTCATATGTAGTAGATTCAGATGATATCTAGGGTCTTCAACAAATAACTGAAAGGACCGACACCTTGTACGAGTCTCAACGATCCGATCAAGGTGTTGAAGTCAAGCATGTGAGAAACAATCATTTGGGGAGGCATTGAGGACTCCTTTCGAAATGATCCGTAGGAACTCATCACTAATGGTGATGAGTCCAAGGCACAGGGGCCTCTGGGTCTATCCTATGGAATAGATTTGGTTGGCGTCGACAAAGGGAGACCAAAAACTGCCAAGGCAATGATGTTTCCTTGGTAGGAGCGCAAGGTGTATAATTGAAGTGTGATAGTACTAATGGTAGGACTGATATACTGTGAGGATGGGGAATAACTGGGGTCATAGAGTGGGTGGACTCAAACTTCCTTTGTTCATAGCATGATGACATGGTTGACCTGGCAGCATAGGAAACTGACTTTTAGGTGTGGGGATCATAGCTTAAAGGATCAGGGGTATGTATTGCAAATTGGAGTCACTCTAAACAAAGGCGACCAAAATGGGGAAGCTGCCATATGAGTAGACATGATCTGTTGTGGCGCTGAGAAGCACCATTGGGTCCTTCTTCGTAGTTTTAATGAGATCCAAGAAGGGATAAAAGTGTGCTCTGAAATGGTACTGTCCTGTGGATTTTGTGATCCCAGGATTGTTCGTGCTCGTGAGTGTTTCATTTTTAGGGAGTCTGAAAACGATAAGAAGACTCTGCAGTGGTGGTGGAGTACCGTCCTGTGTATTTATACGAGTCCAAGATGGTGATTGCTCGTGGTTGCTTTCATTTTTTGAGAGTTTGGAAGTGGTAAGTAGACTCCATTGGTGTTCTTTTATGTAAGTTAGTCTCCAAGGCCCGAAAAAAGCATAAAATGATGCAAATGGAGAACTCTTCTAGCCGATGTGACTAGAGTATTCCTTTTTCGTAATTAGTCTACAAGGTCTGGAAAAGGGGTAAACTTATACCAGGTAGATGCCCTTTTAGATACTTTTAGCGAGCATGAAAGGAAGCAAGGTTGCTCGGTGATCTTTTCATTGTTTTAGGAGTCAGAAAAGAGCTTAACGGAAACTCCCTAAGTGTCGTTTTCGTAAAAGAATTCCTCGGCCTGAAAAGGGATACAATTATACCGAACAAAAAAGGTATTGGTGAGAGCGAGAAATGATCTCAAGCATCGTCACGAGCACGGAGAACTGAATCCAGCGACATAAAGATTGTGAAAAATGGGCAATGATCAATGTGGCATGCAAACCGAGGTGATAAGTAGCATTTTGAAAAAATGCCCAAAAATTATGGGTGTGAAAGCGAGAAATGCTCTCAAGCATCATCACGAGCGCAGAAAACTGAATCCGACGATATAAAACTTGTCAAAAATAGACGACGGTCGATGTGGCACGCAAACCAAGGCGACGAGGGGCATGGAAAAAAATGCCCAAAAAAACTGGAGGTGAGAGCGAGAAATGATCTCAAGCATCGTCACAAGCGCGGAAAAATGAATCTGGTGATATAAAACTCATCAAAAATGGACGACGGCCGATGTGGCACACAAACTGAGGCGACGAGGGGGCATGTAAAAAAATGCTCGAAAAAATATGGGCGTGAGAGCGAGAAATGATCTCAAGCATCATCACGAGCGTGGAAAACTGAATCCGGTGATACAAAGCTCATAAAAAACGGACGACGGCCGATGTGGCACGTGAATCGAGGTGATGAGTGGCATTTTGAAAAAATGCCCGAAAATCATGGGGGTGAGAGCGAGAAATGGTCTCAAGCATCATCACGAGTGCAGAAACTGAAACCAGTGACATAAGACTCATAAAAAATGGACCACAACCAATGTGGCATGCAAATTGAGGCAACAAGGGGCATGTAAAAAGTGCCCAAAAAATCTGGTGGTGAGAGCGAGAAATGGTCTCAAGCATCATCACGAGCGCGGAAAAACTGAATCTGGCTATATAGGACTCGTAAAGAACGGACCACGACCGATGTGGCATGCAAACCGAGGCATTGAGAGGCATGGAAAAAATGTCGTAAAAATATGGTGGTGAGAGCGAGAAATGATCTCAAGCATCATCACAAGTTCAGAAAACTGAATCCGATGGTATAAAAAATCGCCAATAAACCAACAACAGCCGATGTGGCATGCAAATCAAGGTGTCGTGGGGCATGGAAAGAATGCCCGAAATTTTTTGGTGAGAGCGAGAAATGATCTCAAGCATCATCACAGGCACGAAAATATGAATCTGGGGTGCAAATGGTGTGAAAAACAGAGGTCATAAGGACTCCAGAATGGTCAAAGGAAATAACTAGGTTAAAAAATGGCTACAAATAAAGGTGAGCCCACCAAGCCAAGGATGCAGTTGTGGGGAGAAATGATGACCTACGGGGGAAGAATACTAGGTGTACCAAATCAAATCAAATATACAAGTGATATGTGACCTCAAAAATGGTTGATATCATGCATGTGAAAAAGTGAGCAGGGTTAATGACTTGCCCCCATGCTATGTGCATGGGGTTTATGATTGTGGATCACATATGTGTTGGTTTGAACAATGGGGTCATTGAAATAATGAGATAGATGTGATGGGGAAGGTTCAAAATGATTGATCATGCCCCCTATCCCAGGGTCGAGCTAATCTATTATGCCCCCTAACTCAGAGGTGTCAATGTGGTGCAGATGTTGTCTCAGAGAGGGATCAATAGGGCATTGAGCAACTGTTGGTGGGGGGGTATACCATGATGTTGTGGGCCGTGGTGGCATACTGAAGTGATGATATGATGATGGGGGATTCCCCTTGTGGGGCAGATTCCCCCAGTATCTCTGACGAGAATCACGATGATGATGAGTAGGCAAGGTTTTGGGCTTGCCCCCATGCTATGGACATGTGGTTTCCTCTTTGATTTGAAAAGGTTGAATATGTGGTTCGGAGGGATCAATGGAATGGGTCGACTGGACAAAGGGGTATCCATTGGAAACCATGTAAATTGTGTTAATATCTTCTGAGGAGGAAGATGGTGGGCGATGAATTTCCTCAATGAGAGGAGGGGATATCTTTAGGTCGTCATTATTCAATTCGTATAGTGTTGCTCTGTAATCTGGGAGATCCAGGCAGTGATGTGAATAATGACTGTAGATTCTGCATATTGCACAAGGGTGGTTTGTGCACAATGATTTATCACGAGGTTGAGATGGTAATTCTAATTTGACAACTGGAATGTTGATGTCATCGTCCGACATATTCATGTGTTCTTGAAGTGCTGGTAGTTGTGGACATAGATGTGTAGCGTGTCCAATATTGTCGCACAAGGAGCACTTAGGGAGTACATGGGTTGGGGGATTCTTGGCTAATTTAGGAGTCACTGGGGGGTGTGAGTTGTGGGTGTAGTGTTGTAGGTTCGAGGACCTCTGCCCCCAGTGTGGTGGGATTGAGGGGGGACATAAGTAGATGTCGATGTACTGCCCCCTATTGGAATTGATCAGTTTTGGGGGTTCGAAACACCAGGTGGTGGACGATTTTGGTGGTTTGGTATGCCAGGTGGTGGTGGTTTGACATATTCACGGGTTGTACCAGTTGTAAAACAACGGTTGGAGTTGGCGGGGGGTTTGGTGCAGGTAAGTACCATACTGGTAACCCTATTGTTAAACTTGGGAGGTTGAGTGTAGCCATTACTGGCGAGCTAACAACTCCTGAAAACAGAAACAAGAATGGGATTGTGTGAATCGGTGTTGTTCCAATATGACTAGGCATGATGGGTGCTAGTGGCGGTGGTTGAGGTTGTTGAGGATTTTGTTGTTCATTGTGCGATAAGGTGCACAAATCGGATACTTTAGTTACCTGGGGAGGAGGTGGAATAGAAGGGAAATTGGCGGTCATGGGGGTATCCGAATATATCTTGGGTCCGACTGATGAGACAAAGGATGTTGGTGCACTAAGAACGAGTTGTTCGATCATGGGAAGAAAATTCTCTAGTGTTGCAGGGGCATTGGGAACATAGTATGTAATCTGGTCTATTTTGACTACGCATCCTTCATGGGGGAACATCATGAGGCAGAAAACTAAAAAAGCGACAGCTTTCATCTTATACATGTAGCTTCATCCTAGAAGGAGATTGTAATCAAGTTGGGCATTAATGACCTCTATATCTATAAGAACCAATTTGCCCCCAAGTCGTATGGGTACATTCACTAGCAAACCTTGAGGTTGAGCTGCACGGACATCGTACGCTCGTAATGCGGTAGTGGACGGTTGTAGTGTTAGGGATCCAAGTTTCTGCCATATGAAAGTGGACATGACGCAGGTAGAGGCCCCTTCATCGATTATGCATTGATGGACAACAAGGTTGCGAATGGAGACTAAAACTTGAAAAGCTAGAGATGCAGGTATGCGTGGTTCATATTGTTCTAAGTCAAAATCTATCATGTTAGAGTCGTTAGGATCTATGGCACCGATGGAAAATAACAACAACTTTCTTTGTGCAGGACAATTTTTTAAAATTTTGAGAGCGGACGTAGCAGCGGGGGACTGAGCTAAATCCTCTACAATGTTATAGTTGGAAGCTGTATGAGCATTTGGGTTATTGTTAATCCATCTCAAAGGGAAATGAGGGGATTTGGGGCCTCCGTCCATGGGCATAGTGGGTATGCGAAGTGGTTGATCAGTTGGGAGAGTACCCAACGATGGGTCGGTAGGTGTGGTCTCTGGGGCGGATCCATATTGATTGCGACAAGTTTGAAGATTGACATCATTTGATGACATCATGAGCAAATGGTGAGTGTTGGACTTTGCATGCTGGTAATTGGAGGCTGCATAGGTAATTTGCTGCTGTGGTGCAGTAGATCCTTGAGGGGGATCATCTGGACGAGTGTTTACCATGCCTTGGTTTGGTAAGGGATTTTGCAATATCATTAGTTATTGCTGAGGGGGGGGTGCTGGTTGTGCATGTTGATGTATATGTAACTTCGGAATGTATTTCACATATATGTATATTGTATTCCTATAGAGATGTTATTATTCCTCTATACGGAAGTGTCGTCGTTTATATTGTAAGTGTCAAAACTTATACTTGATGGGTTATTAGACCACCTTGTTGGGGTCGGCCCTGTATAACTCATGTGGGTCAAAGGGTTATTAGACCACCCTATTAGGGGTCGGCCATGTGGGTCAAAGGGTTATTAGACCACCCTAGTGGGGGTCGGCCCAGTCAGCATTATGTTAAGTGGTTAAGTTGAGGCCGACCTAGTTGAGTAAAGGTCAAGTCAAGTTAGTGTATAAATAGAGAGTGTGTCTCTCTCATTTTACACATTCTATTCTCTCACTCACACTTGGGAGAGTGGCGCACTTGTGTAGGAGGATGCTTTGCTGCTAGGAGAAGACTATCTCTTGTATTCTGGTTGTATCATTGCTCTATCTAACTCTGAGGAAGTTATTGGGGCTTTTCACCTTTATGGTTTTCCCCAAGTAAACTCTGTGTCTCTTGTGTGATTGCATTATTGTGTCCATGATTGATATGCTGTAGATTTGCTGTACATGTTATTCTCTCAGTTAAGATCCTAGATCATATTGAAGTAAATTCTGAAAATTTAACATGATATCAAAGCTAGCCTGAAAGAAGGCATGATATGGCATGTATGACGCTTGTTGCACTTACGATGCTAGGGCTTGATATAGCAAAAACCAGTCATCGTAGCACTTTCGCTATAAATCCGTTTTGGAAAAAAATTTGGGTCTGAAACTTTTACAGGTCTAAAATCAGATCCCCATGTACCTTGTGTCCAAAGGAAAACCTCTAATTCATTGTAATTTGTGATTTATGATCTGTACAATATAGGGTTTCTACCTCTTCCAGATCTGAGTCAAAAACATGTGACCTTGGAAAAAAGGTCATAACTTGGGATAGGAAGCTCCAAATAAAATTTCGTAAAATGTGACAGGTAGTACAAATACTTTACTATCTCAAAAAAAACATTCAGAGGCCGAAGTTGAACCAATGACATGTGGCACATCGTACAAGTTCGCTCTGTTGTTTTATCCCATAAATAGGTCACGTTAAGGCACTTGACATAACTCTCTCTCAGAGAATCCAATTGAGGTCATACCTGTCGGGATGGAAAGATGCCAGGTCGGGCTATCTCAGGAAAATGTTTCAAACCATGTGGATCAAACAGTTCGAAGCTACACCAGAAACAATCAGGTACATATTTATGTCAAAACAGAATTATTTTTTAGCACCTTCATTCATGGCTTCCAGAATTTAGGGTTTTGGATAAAGTTGGAATTTTTGTAATCGGAGACCATGGCTGAATGATACTCATCAAAATCTAAATTTAGAGACCAAGGTTAGAATTTTTGGTTGGGAAGAAGGCCGGGCTTGATCAGACCCTAGTTTGGAACTTTGATCAGAAAAGTGGAAAATTAAGGCTTCTGTAAAAATGGGAATTTTTGAAATCTGTGACCACGGCTGGAAGCTCCTCAGAAAAATAGAAGCTTAGATATTTGGATCAAACCTTTTGAATGGGTAGAAGAGTGGGCTTTATCAAACCCCGGTTCAGGGTCACGTCCAATGAATCCGGAAGTTTCAAAGGCAAAATTGAGGAGTGAAACTTTGCAGTTTTCAAATTTTGAATATACCAGCTTGATCAGCTCATCAAGGCGCATATTTCTATCCTTTCGGAAGTTTGAAATTCAAAGTTTGAATTTTTGGGGTTTCTCTGACAAACCCTAATCCAGCTTGAGGTCCAGTTCTTGCAAATCAAGTGGATTGGGTTAATTCTAGAAGAAGATGGATTGGTCACCTGCATAAGTGAAGAAGTTCCTGTTTCAGAGGGAGATGAGGCTAAGGCCTTACATAAGAAGATTACAAGCGATCTCGAGAGGTATGACTCATAGAGGTATGTTTCGATATTTGTTGATGATTAAGTTTATGGTATGTTTGTCTTCATGTTATTATGGTTAGTACAATCTTGATTTTAGATTTGTCGTATCACCTTAACAAAATTATGAATGCATGATAGAAGATATTCATTGGTTAGGGTGTTGACACTTATGATTGTACTAATGCATTATGGTGTTGTATGAGGTTTATGTTGTCTACTAACATAAAAGGTACACCAAGAAAGACAAATCATGTTCTACTTCAAGAACATATGATCATGGTGACATGAAGACAAAGATTCATCCATTGTCATGGATCACATAGAAGATCTACTTTCGAGGTATGTATAACGTGGTTCTACAATGGTCAACCTATGAGACATGCAGGTTACTAGCACAAGTCACTGAAGAGAACCAGAAGACATTATGCGGGTATGTTAGACATAACTAGCTAGCATGCTAATCCAAGTATGTTTTTCCTATATCAAGCTAGAATCCTACCTTGTGTTAGGATCTTATACTATTGTGTTGTTGATAATGATTATTCATGAAGTCATAGGTTTGAATAGTCATGGTTGTATGCATATTATGTTTCTTACCATAATTGATTATATGACTAACCAGAAGAATCATGAAGGTATAGGTTTGAGTAATCATGGTTTTTATGCATATTATATCTCTTATCTTGATTGATGATTTAACTAACCAGAAGAGTCCTATGATCAAATAAGAATATGTATGAGTAAAAGAAGACTTCCCTAAAACCTTGAACACTAATGTTTATTATCTGCGAATGATCATGACTATACATGTTTAAGATTATTATGTTTTGATAATATTAAGATTATACTAATAAATTTGTGATTATGTATGAGACCTCAAGGATAACACAATGATGATACTAATAAGCATACATAGTGATTAAGGATGGATGTAAGTTCAAGGATAGGTAATCTAGGAAGTAAAGATCAAGAGGGATCACACTCCAGTTGTTCCTGGAAGAAAGCAAAGGAGCATACTCTGGTAGTTTCTGCAAGGATGCAGATATCTAGAGGGAGTTGACCATCCTTCTGCATTCCACAACAGAAAGGTGTAGAAGAAGCTACTTCAGCAGCTCCTGCAAGGAAGCAAAGAATCAGAGGGAGTCCACCCAACAAACAAACAAAGATAAGTATTTTGATTACCATTCCTTACATGTTTGTTTAAATAATATTATTCAATGATGTATATGCTTATGTTCCTAGATTTAGGATGTGTATTATGCATATTAGAATGATTGCATTAATGAACAGCTTACTACTAATATGCATTTGATGGGTAAGTGGCCTATGGCACTGTACAACATTCCATTTCTACTTATCTAGAATGAAACCTCTTTGCTGACATGTTAGGAGTTGTGCACACTCTTAACAATGTTCTGGTAGAGATTGGAAGGCATCTAGAAAGTTACGGAATATGGATAAATGTTGTATTGAAGCATTAGCTAAGATAATTGCATGACTGTATGACATATTTTTTTATGTGTAAGAATTTGTTCTGAAAACTATGAGATGTTTTCTAATCATGCAATTTAACTTGTTGTGTAGGAAAGATCGTATACCATCACCTACAAAAGAAGGACTACAACATTTGTTCAAGCAACAAAATTATCTATTGAAGATATTGAAGTTCTTAGGATACGGGAAGAATTCCATGATCCGTTGATCATGAAGAACGATGTTTGGGATGCGGTCCCAAGAGCTGAAGGGAAGTCTGTTGTGACTTCTAAATGGAACTATCAAATCAAGCATGCTGCAGATGGCAGCATAGAGAAATATAAAAGTGATGAAATAGAAGATACACCAGGTGCATTTCAAGACAGCCTTCTTGAATGGTGTAGTCATATATGTGTGCAGAACTTGGTAGGATAGACAGCTTTTTATCCAGTTTGGGCTTTACCAAGAGTGAAGCGGATTCCAACCTTTACTACAAGGTTGAGGAAGGGAATCCTGTGATTCTACTCCTATATGTGGATGACCTATTTGTAACAGGAGATGACAGATTGATTGCCGACACACAGCGGAAGCTTGCTGCCGAGTTCGAGTTGAAGAACTTGGGGATGATGCACTATTTGTTTTTGGCATGGAGGTGTGGCAAAGTGCAGATGGAATCTTCCTTGGAAAAGGGAAGTATGCAGTAGAGATCCTGAAGAGGTTCGGGATGATGGACTGCAAGGCTATGGCCACACCTATGGCATCGAACCTGAAGCTTCTGTGTGATGCTTCATCTGAGCCGGTTGATATCACTATGTATCGTCAGATGATTGGGTCCTTGATGTACCTGACGAACAAGAGACCAGATATTTGCTTTGCGGTGAACACATTGAGCCAGTTCCTGATGGATTCGAGGAGTGTTCACCTGGTTGTTGTAAAGAATATTCTGAGGTACCTAAAGGGTACAATTGATTATGGGTTCAAGTATGATGCGAATCAAAAGTTTAATCTGTAGGGTTATGTTGATTCAGATTGGGCAGGAAGTGCTACAGATAGGGATCAGGTGTGATCTCTTGGTTTAGCAGGAAGCAGTCCTGCGTAGCACTAAGTACAGTCGAAGCTCCTGTATGTTGCGATGGACAAGCATATTGCAGATGTGCTGATGAAGCCACTATCTAGGGTGAAGTTCGAGTACTTCAGGGAGAGGCTTGGTGTTCTTCAGATTGATGACACTTCGAGGAAGAAGTGATGGACACATTTGCAGTAGCCATTCCTAGCATGGTGGAAGGGGGATCCTTCACATGGTTGTAGATGTAAGCACTGGATGATGAGCATCATGATGATGTTCTAGTTTCTGCTCTGTATGATCAGTTGGATCATTTATGTATGTACACATCATGTTGGATACTGGATATGATCAGTTGGATCATTTATGTATGTATGCATCATGTTGGATGCTTGGACCATGTATCTGCATATGTATCAGGTATGATCAGGTAGATCATGTATGTTGATGGATACATTGTATGGATCATGTATCTATGTATGTATCAGGTAGATACATTGTATATGATGATATGTATCAGGTAGATACTTGGTATGCATCAGGTGGATGCATTGTATGATATGGATGATCGTGGATGACAAGATTCTCCAGATGACATGCATCAGGATGATGCAGTGATGATGATCAGGATGATCATGTGTACATCAGGATGATGTATGGTGAGTATCATGATGATACTTTGTGGTCGTGGATTAGGTTGTGCAGATGAGCATGTTTGGGAGTTCCTATAGGTCGTAGTTTTGTACCTGTAACAGCCTAGGATGCTCTTTCGAGACATTGCTCTGGGAGGACATGTAATTTGTGCCCTGCGAGATCTTCAGGTCGGAGTTGTGTACCCGTAACATCCTGAGATGCTCTTGCGAGGTTTTGTCCTATGGCATGTAATTTTCTCCTGGGAGATCTGGACAGGATGAAAAAGGCCTCAGATGCTTCAGCCAGGTTTTGCCATGACCACATGTATTTTGCTCCTGGGAGATCTGGACAGGATGAAAAAGGCCTTAGATGCTTCAGCCAGGTTTTGTGGTGGACCAAATGTAATGTTCTCCTGGGAGATCCGACAGGTAGAGCTGTGTGCTCGTAACATCCTGGGAATGCTTTAGCCAGGTTTTGTGGTGAGATCACATGTAATGTGCTCCTAGGAGATCCGACAGGTAGAGTTGTGTGCTCGTAACAACCTGGGATGCTTCAGCCAGGTTTTGTGATGGGTCACATGTAATGTGCTCCTGGGAGATCCGACAGGTAGAGCTGTGTGCTCGTAACATCCTGGGAATGCTTTAGCCAGGTTTTGTGGTGAGATCACATGTAATCTGCTCCTAGGAGATCCGACAGGTAGAGTTGTGTGCTCGTAACAACCTGGGATGCTTCAGCCAGGTTTTGTGATGGGTCACATGTAATGTGCTCCTGGGAGATCCGACAGGTAGAGCTGTGTGCTCGTAATAGCCTGGGATGTTGCAGCCATGTTTTGTGATGCACGTAATAAGTCCTGAGGATTCCACAGTATGGCCAGTGATGACGAAGACCTGCAAGTGGTGGGCCTACATCTAGTATGAAAAAGGACTGGCTCTGTAGAACTTCCTATGACGAGTAGATTCAGAGATTGATTGAAATAGCAGCAGCAGTGACAATGATAATGACTCGATGACGATTATCCAGTGACGGTGATCCAGAGAAGATGACTTGTGCTAGAAGACCTGTGTCGAGAAATACCTTCCTAGTTAAGAGGGAGTGTTGATGTATATGTAACTTCGGAATGTATTTCACATATATGTATATTGTATTCCTATAGAGATGTTGTTATTCCTCTATACGGAAGTGTCGTCATTTATATTGTAAGTGTCGTAACTTATACTTGATGGGTTAGTAGACCACCTTGTTGGGGTCGGCCCTGTATAAGTCATGTGGGTCAAAGGGTTATTAGACCACCCTATTGGGGGTCGACCATGTGGGTCAAAGGGTTATTATACCACCCTAGTGGGGGTCGTCCCAGTCAGCATTATGTTAAGTGGTTAAGTTGAGGCCGACCTAGTTGAGTAAAGGTCAAGTCAAGTTAGTGTATAAATAGAGAGTGTGTCTTTCTCATTTTACACATTCTATTCTCTCACTCACACTTGGGAGAGTGGCGCACTTGTGGAGGAGGAGGCTCTGCTGCTAGGAGAAGACTATCTCTTGTATTCTGGTTGTATCATTGCTCTATCTATCTCTGAGGAAGTTATTAGGGCTTTTCACCTTTATGGTTTTCCCCAAGTAAACTCTGTGTCTCTTGTGTGCTTGCATTATTGTGTCCATGATTGATATGCTATAGATTTGTTGTACATGTTGTTCTCTCAGTTAATATCCTAGATCAGATTGATGTAAATTTTGAAAATTTAACAGTGCAACATGTCCTTGTCGTTGGGTGTCGTCGGTCCAGAGTTGACGCGCTCAATCTAAATGGGGGAAATTATGTGTGTAATGTCCATAGACTCCACATATGGAACATGGATGGTTTGTTCTCAAGTTATTATTTTTATCCTGTTTTGGTGGGTGGTCAGGATTTTGGTTGGGGGGAGCAACATTATTCTTGTTTGGAGGATTAGGTGGTGGTGCACCTTGGCTGTGTTGTTGGTTGTTTCCATGGTTACGCCCTCTTCCACGATTTTGTTGACCTCCTTGGTTACGCTGATGGTTCTGGTTTGGAGGTTGGTTTTGTTGTGCGTAAACATGCCCTTGGGTAGTAGGTGGGTTTTGAGGTCGTGCCGGCTCTAGAGCAGGTTGCGGTGGGTAGTAAATAGGAGGGTTCGGAGGTGGCCCTGTTTGTTGCTATTGTGGATAAATTTGAGCTGCTAGAAGTGTTGGAGCAAGAGGTGCTGCCTGCGGAGGATAATAAGCCACTTGGGCTTGTGGCTGGACCGGAGTCTGGTGGGCCGGTTGGTTATAATATGGAGCTGGCGCATAAGCTGGTGGTGCATGCCCATAACATTGTGGTGGACACAAAGGTCCATGGATGTGATGGGTGTGTGTTACTGGAGCATTCGAAGTTGTAGCCCCAGAATTAGATGAAGCCCTAGAAAGATCTGGGGTGTTGTTTGTGCTTGTTATGGTAAAAGGTTTGTTTTGCACCAGAACTTGGCCGATAATACCATCGGTGGCATGGGATGCCCCCGGCACGTCATGGCAGTATGGATTGCCACGCAGGGCGTCAGGTAAAATAGTGTATAGATATCCTGACTGGGCATTTATGAGGTCAAATTGCTGAGCTTTTAAGATAGCTTCTTCTTATGACTGGGGTCATTCAGAAGCTACATCTTTGGCTATGAGGGGGAGGAGTGATTTGAGAAACCAGTCCAAAAAGATTCGATCGTCAAGTTTTATCTTGCAGAGGCTACGACGCTTACACCACTCATGGATATGATCGGTGATGTGTGTAGCGGTGTTCTGTCTACAAGACAAAAGTATTTCAACTCCTGCATCATAGCATACAGGTAGTTGGAAAAACTGGAGGAAAGTTTAGGCGAGGGACGTAAATGTGTTGTGGGTCCCATGTGGTTTCTCAATGTACCACTTGGCTGCAGAGCCAGTGAAGGTTCTTTGTAAAAGTCCCAGTCTAATGGAATCATCCACTATGGAGTTAGAAGAACACCATAGGTGAAACGACATGATGTGGTTCTGGGGATCTTCCTCGGCTTTGCCTTTAAATTTTGGGATATCTAAGGGAAGCTTTGTGGGCATGGGTGGCCACGTAGGGTTGTGTCTAATAGGATCATTGGTTAACCTGGCTAGTTCTGGTAAGTTTAGACTAGCCATGTAAGGTAGACTGGCAGAAGGGTGTGGCATGTTCACTGGGGCATGACTATTGATGGTAGCATTATGTAGTGGTCCAATGGCCCCTAAGGGTATGCTAGGTATGGAAGGGATGTGTCCTCCAACTGATGTGGTGTGGGAAGGGCCTGCGCTCCCAAGTGCAATATGGGTTGCAGAGGGGTTAGGAATGGTGCCAGGAATTCCTGGGATCTGGGTTGTGGTAATGAGAGGGGGTGTGACCCCTATGTTGGGCATACCCATAATAAGTGGTGGTCCTGTGTTGGGCATACCTAAAGGGGGAATGGCCCCTATATTAGGCATGCCTAAGGGGTTTTTGGTTACTATGGGTGGCACAGCAGTAGTAGGGTGTGTTTATGTAGCTCCAATAGCACTGGTGAAAACGGGGTCGTATTGTGATCCAGCCATGGGGTTGGTTGGTGGTGTCTCAGTAGGGTGTTCGAATTTAGCCTCAGAATCAGATGTGAAACGAGGCACGTCAGAATCGGATGACTGTGTTCTATGCCGATGACATGTCGATTCAAGGGAGAACGCTCTTTGTCTATGACGTGTAGAGTCAAGTGTAACGAATTAAGGGGGTTTACCCTGAAAACGACGAGATCGTCTTAAATTCTCAATGGTGAGAAATGTATCAAAAATGCCAGTGGATGGTGGTGATATGAAAACTCAAAACCCTAGTGCAACAATGTGTGCAAGAGGGGTGCTATGAATATTAATTATTGTATTAAATTAATCAGTAAATTATTAATTAGTTTATTTGAAGGGACGTAACCCTTCTTAAGAATGCTCAAACCTTATAAAAACACAACGTAGGTACTGTAAAGGTACGTGTTCACCCGACCATCAATGCCACAAACCTCAATCATATGCCTATGAAATGGAAAATAGATCAAATCCGTCTAACAGTTACTCTGATAATAGAAAGAAGAAGAAAAACATATGTCGTCGATGCGGTGATGATTGGATCCCAGGCCATAAATGTAGTAACAATCAGATAGTACATTGCAAAATCATCAATGGAAAGGAAGTGCAAGTCTCTACACAAGAAATCATGTCCGATTCTAATACCGACACTGAATCTAAATGAAGGACAACATTAGGAAAATACTCAAGCTTTGAGGACAAAGCTCTTTAAAAGGGAGTGGCAATGCTATGAATATTAATTATTGTATTAAATTAATCAGTAAATTATTAATTAGTTTAATTGAAGGGACGTAACCCCTCTTAAGAATGCTCAAACCTTATAAAAGGCGAGCTCTTGTAAAGCATTAAGCATCTTATCAATTCAATAATATATCTTTTATTTAATATGGATTTTGTGTCCTAGGTTTCTGTCGCAAGGGGAGTATGAAAAAATAATGGCTCTCAGGCCAACAACCAACCTCAAAAGCACTTATTATAACAGCTGTGCTATAATAAGTGGAGGGATCCAAAAAAGTGGTCAGAATACCAAAAGTCAAACAGTTCCTAAAAAAAAGTGGTGCTTACTAGACCAAAGGTGGGTATTGTATCATGCAAACACCTAACTAGAAGTATTGTGAGTCAACAAACTATATCCTCTTCAAGGTGATGAAATCCAAGTCAGACAATGTAGAGTGTAGAATCAACGGTTAGATATCCCCCTACCGAGAGGGACACCGGGTAGACAATCCTAAACAATGGCAACTAGGATACCTCGTTCATGACACATTCGGTTGGGTGAATCTGTAGTTTGGTTCTATCATCGCTGTACCCCCATACGGGTATACACCGAGAACTTCGAAAGGTATGCTTCGGTTACTAAATGGATTGCGGTATTCCACTCAGGCTTCCGGAACCATTCTGGCTACTTCAACCCTCCTAAGGGAGAGGCCTTCCCGATAAATTGGTTGATAACCGTGTCAAAATTATAAGGAATTTTCGGTACCCTAAAGGACAACCACTATGTCTCAAATGTAAATAATTGAGGGGTGTTATTGGAACACCTATCCCCTCAATCCTACATAACTACAAGATTCTTTTAAGTGCTCCCCAATTGGGGTTAAAAAAGTTTGTTGAGTTAAGGTAGATTTTAAGGATCAGTTAATTAAAAATGTGGCAGATTGTGTGCAAGTGTGATTATTTAACTGAAAATGATTTGCCTCGCTTGGGCGATTGATTACAAATAAAAAACAAGACGATTCCAATTTGCAAAAAAAATAAAGGTGTTTTCTGAAATGTAAATGCTTTAACAAAAATACTTCAAAAACTATGGATTTTCAAAATAATTTTTTCAAGGAAAGCAAATGTTGTAAAAATTGTAAGAAATAAATGGATTTCTAAGTGTTTGTTTGGGCAAAACTATTGAGCAAATATGAAGTGAAATCTATGATCTAAACAGAGTGCAAAAAACCTTTCTTTCACTTACTGAAAATTTTGAAAAATATTTTAATGGAGCATATGTAATAGAAAATGATTCACTATTGCTGCAATAATTAAAACTAAATGCTGGAAAAAATTATAGGGAAAAAATAATGCTGGAAAAATAGGCTAAATGGGCAATAATGCAGCAATTTTTTTTCTAAAAAATCGGCCGAACAAAAAAACACAACATCACGGGTTTCTGAGCAAAATCCGCGATGGGCATCGCGGGTTTGGGCCGCGAAGCTGCGATGTGCAGCGCGGAATCAGGCCGCGAAGCCGTGATGGACAGCACGGAAAAAGACCGTGAAGCCGCGGCGCACAGCGCGGAAAAGGGGCGTGAAGCCGCGGCATGCAGCACTGAAAAAGGCCATGAGGTCATGGTGTGTAGCATGGAAAAAGAACACAAGGTCACGATGAGCTGCGTGACTGTCGGGCGAAAAGTCGTGATGCGAAAATGGAAAAACTAGTCGTCGGAAAAGAAACGTAAAAGTGAAATTTCGGTCTGTTAAAGGCTACAGAAAGGGCCAATAGCTAGGGCATCAATGAGGATGTTGTCTAGTATGGAAGATCTGCTAATTGCAATGGTAAAAACAAATAAAAAACTAAGATCTAAAGCAAAAATTACCTAAAATTTTAAAGCTCGAAATCCAGCGGAGTCGCTAAAAAACTGTTGCTTGGTTTTTCAACCAAGCATGTGCAAGGATGCACCTATTAACTTGTAATAACAGTCTTCAAATTGAAATCAAATACAACTATAAATTAATTTGAATCTAACATGTGCATATAACAATAAACTTGAAAATATTTAAGAACAAGAACAAGAAATGAAATAAAAAATGACTTTTGTATTATAATACCTCAAATGGTGAGGATGTTTGCTGTTGAGCAGCTCCAAGGTTGAGATGCTCCAGGCTCCAGTGGTCTCTTCTCCAAGATTGCTACAATGGTCAAAGAAATCAAGAGATATTTTGATAGCATGAGGATAGGATGATGGATGGATGGAAAGTGAGGAGCCCCTATCACCTTTTTATAGTTTTTGGTGATGGGGAATACCATTGTGGTTTTAAGGAAACCAATGGTATTAACCAACATGGTTTAGGTCTCTTTTTCCCTCTTTTTTCCATTATTGAATATTTTGAATATTTTTATTCCCTTTTAATATTTTTGGGAATTCTAGACACTTTTTGAGGGTTTTTTTTATGTTTTTTGAGCAAAAATATATATTTTGAGGGAAAAAAAGGGTGTATTATGGTCTTTTTGGTGACCTTTTGATGGCTTTAGAGGTTCAAATGGTGGAAAAGTGGAAAAATGGGTCATGTGAATAAGGGAATGAGCTAGTGAGCACTTTTTGGGTGCTAACACCCATAGAGAAAGTATGATGTTGGGAAGGAAAAGAGAGCTTCCTCCATCCTAGATTTGATTCATAGTGATGTTTCAGGACCAATTCCCACTACTTCAATGAATGGATCTAGATACTTTCTGACCTTCATTGATGACTACTCTAGGTTTTGTTGGATCTACTTTCTCAAACACAAATCTAAGGTGCTCAAAAGCTTCAAATTTTTTAAAGCCTTAGTTGAGAACACCGTTGGAAGGAAGATCGAGGCACTCAGATCAGATAATGGAGGGAGACATCAAGAAGGATTTGCAGCAACTATGTTCTTCTGAATGTATTCAAATGCAACATTATGTCCCATACACACCACAGCAAAATGGTGTAGCAGAGAGGAAGAATAGGTCATTGAAAGAGATGGCTACATGCTTGCTTGAAGCAAGAGATCTCCCATCAAATCTATGGGTAGAAGTAGTGAATTGTGCAACATAAATTCAGAATAGGGTACCCCACAAATCTGTTGATGGGTCACTCCATTCGAAGCATTGAAGGGACATAAACCTGATGTCTCTCATCTGATGGTTTTTGGATCCAAGGCATGGGCCAAAATCCCCTCCGACAAGATTAAAGCACTTCAACCTAAAAGTACCGAATGCATCCTTCTTGGATATGCAAAAGATGCAAAGGCTTACAAGCTGATGGAGATTGCAACCAAGATATTCTTCATTGAACTAAGTGTTCAATTCAATGAGTATCCATTGCATGATCTTCAACCAGTTGAAGAAGAAGGTATAAATACCTACCTCCTCCATTTGCTCCTAATGATGTTTCTACAGGTGATACACATTCAGATTCTAAAGAAGAAGATCAATATGATTTAGATCTAGATATTGAACATGAATATCTATCAGATCCATATCCATATCCAAAACCTACTCCCAATCCAAAGTCTAAATGGGATCAAAATCTTATTGAGGCAGCTGGGGACATTGTTGTAGATCCATCTGACTACAAAATAACAAGATCTCAATACCAAGATGAAAATAGTGCACTTTTCCATATAGATCCACTTCTCCCTGAGAGGTGCTTCATGATGGTGGGCTCTGATCCATAGTCTTATAGAGAGGCTTTCCATGATTTAATATGGAAATCATCCATGGATTAATAACATGAGTCACTACAGATCAATCTGACATGGGATCTTGTCCTTCTTCCCCCGGGGAGGAAACTAGTTCAGTGCAAATGGATATACAAAACTAAGCTTGCATATGATGGATCTACAACCAAGTACAAGGCTCTGTTGGTTGCAAAGGGGTACTCACAATTCCAAGGTTTGGACTACAATGAGACATTCGCTCCTGCAGTAATAATCGATTCAGTAAGGGTTGTTTTGGCCATTGCAGCTTCGAATGCATGGGAGGTACATCACATGGATGTAAAGAGTGTCTTCTTGCATGGTGACTTAGAAGAAGATATCTACATGAAATAGCCTGAGTGGTACATTGATTATCCTTCCTTGTTATGCATACTGAGGAGATCATTGTATGGGCTCAAGAAATCCCCAAGGGCATGGTAAGCAAAGATGGATTCCTTCTTACTATCACTAAAGTTTGAAAGATGCAAATCTGATTGCAATGTTTACATGAAATAGAAGGGAGGATGTCTACTATTGATTATTTTGTATGTGAATGAATTTATCATCACTTGTGGATCTTCTACTAGGTTGAAGCACATCAATTCTTCCTTGAACAAAGCATTCGCTATGACATATCTAGGACTGTTAAAACAATTCATTGGTCATGAAGTAGCTGAAAATGCTTCAGGGATCATGATTTCACAGTCAAAGTATGCATATGATTTACTGACAAAGTTTCATATGGTTGATTGCAAATCCACATCTTTTACCTTCATATCTGGCATTATATTGGAAGAAGGTGGTTCCACACCCTTGGTCGATAGCACTCTTTATAGACAGTTGATTGGTATCATTTTGTATTTGACACATTCGAAACCAGATCTATCATATGATGTTGGTTTTGTGGCTAGGTACATGCAGGAGCCACATTGTTAACACCCAAAAAGTGTTCACTACCTCATCTACCCCATTACATGAATCATTTGTCCATATTTCCTACCAGATTTGCCTCCAAAACCTTAAAATCCCATTAAAAAGCCTCCAAAAGATCAAAAAACCATTAAAAAAACCTCCAAAAGGCCAAAAAATGCCTTTTCCCCCCAAAATAATCCAAAATTCCTCCAAAATAGCAAAAACCCTCTAAAAAGGGGAATAAAAAATACAAAAAAGAGAAAAAAAAATGGAAAAAGGAAGCAAAAACCCTATACAGCTAACCTAAACCATATGGCGCCCAAAACCATGGGCCAACACTCCACCACTAAAAACCTATAAATAGGTGATGGAGGCCCCTCATTTCATATCCACGGTCAACCATACCCTTACTCTGCCAAAATCACTCTTGAAACACTAGCTCACCCTTGAGCTACTTTCACATTGGAGTGCCCCTTTGGCCCATTTCCAAAACCCTTTGGAGAAAGAGAAAGGAGCAAAACTGGAAGCTTGGAAGCAACCCTCTTGGAATTCTACAAAGGCTTCACCAACCTTCACATTGGAGGTATAATCAATACAAAAAACCCTTTTTATTATCTTTTATTTTCTGTTTTATGCACATGCTTAGAGTAGTTATTATTTTACTGTACTGTTTTTCATTTACTGTTTTTCTGAACTGCTACTAAGGAGTCCCTTCTCCTTAGAAGGTGCTCATTTGCACAAGCTAGGGTGAAAACCCTAGCTACAGTTTTGGCGACTCCCCTTGTGTTCCTTTGATTTCTGGTTATAGTTTTAAAGTTTTAAATGTTTTCAATTTCCTGCAATATTTTTCTGTTTTTTCCTTTCGGCTGTCGTAAACCGCGTCTTTTGCCCTCGGAGTTGCGTTCCGACCACGTCTTTTAGGCATTTACCTGCGATCCGACTGCGGCTCTCAGACTGTTTCCAGCGATCTATCGGTGGTTTCCAGTTTGTTACCTGTGATTTGACCGCAACTATTAGCTTGTTTCGTGCGGTCCAACTGCGGCTGTTAACCCATTTTTCCACGGGCCGCTTGCGGCTTTCAGCCATTTTCCTACAACCCGCCTGCGTCTTTCAGCCTTTTTCCCACGTCCCGCTTGCGGCTTTCAGCCATTTTTCTGCAACCCACCTACGTCTTTCAGCCCTTTTCCCATGGTCCGCCTGCGTCTTTCGGCCTTTTCCCGCGTCCCGCTTGCGGCTTTCAGCCATTTTCCTGCAACCTGCCTGCATCTTTCGGCCTTTTTCCCGCGTCCCACTTGCGGCTTTCAACCATTTTTCTACAACCCGCCTACGTCTTTCATCCCTTTTCCTGCGGTCCTCCTGCGTCTTTCGGCCAAAATCCCGCAACCCATCCGCGACTGTTGAGTTGTTTCCCGCAGTCCGACCGCACAGATTTGCCACAAACTCGCGGTCTGTTTTCTGCACTTTTTTCACTGTTTTGAACCCAGCACTTTGCTGCAATATTTTTTGCACCTGCATAGCCATCTGTCCTATCTGCAGCCATACTTTCCTACAGCCTTTTTTCTGCAGGATTATTTCTATTCCATTTACAGAATATTTTTTAAAAAATTTCAGCATTTTAATTGAAAAGAGAAAATTTGCATTTCAAAGTTTAAATTTTGTATTGTTAGTTAGAAAGTTGCCCACCCCGTGGCACTTTTACTTGGGTTCAAAATCTCACACGCACACACTCTGTCACCTAATTCAAGTGAGCCCTAAAATACTACTTAACACAACCAACATTCTAACCCCACTTGGGGAACACATAAGAATTTTTGTAGTTAGGTAGGATCGGGGGGATATGCATCCAAATAACACCCCTTGGTTTCTTACACTTGAGACATAGTTGTTTTCCATTAGGGAACAAAAATCCCCTAGTATTTTTTGACACAGTTTAAAACCAATTTATCGGGAAGGCCTCTCCCCTAGGAGGGTTGAAGTCGCCAGACTAGTTCCGGAAGCCTAAGTGGAATACCGCAATCCATTCAGTAACTGAAGGATACCTTTCACAGTTCTCGGTGTATCACCCGTGATACAACTGCGATAGAACCAAACGGCAGATTCACCCAACCAAACGTGTCATGAACGAGGTATCTTAGTTTCTTTTCTTCTAGGATTGACTACCCAATGTCCCTCCCAATAGGGGGATATCCTTAGCCACTTGGCTCTACTATCCATATTGTCTGACTTGGATTTCATCACCTTGCAGAGGATATGTCTAGTTGAATCAGAATACTATTTAGCTAGGTGTTTGCATGCTGCCTTACCTCCTTTTGGTCTAGCGAGTCCACTATTTTTATTTTTTAGGAAACCTGTTGCTTGTTGGTATTCTGACCATTTCTGTTGATACTCCACTTATTGTAGCACAATTGTTATAGTCAGTGTTTTGAGTTGGTTGTTGGCCAGAGTGCCATATTTTTTGCGTTCTCCTTCAGCACACTCGGTTGCATTAGGATTTTTGAGTTGTTTTTCACTCAACACAACCCCCAGATACTTGACACCATCTGTCACCATTGAGTCCCTGAGACATTCTCGACGCCTCTGGGGTGAGACCCCACAGCAAGGTTCACTTAACATCACCCGTCATAGACATAGATCTTCATCACTTGATACCACTCATCATAGATCTCAAGCCTTGTCACTTGACTCCACTCGTCAACGACATAGAAATCTGTCACCCGATCTAGATGCCCCTTATTTTACCTCTGATTTTGAGGCAGAGTCCAAGAACCCCACTTACACTGCACCAACCAGCCCCATGGCTGGCATGACTTCCACCCCTTTCTTTGTAGGGACCATTGGTGGAGAATCCACCACCACACCTGCTTTGGGTATGCCCTCGATGGGGCCCACATCTACCATTCCGATCACTGTACCCATTCTAGTAGTTGGCATACCTATCCCCACTCCATCAGTGACTCACAATACCCTTGGCGGTGCAGGACTGTCCCATACCACTTTCGTTCCTCCACTTGGGGGCAACATCCTCAACCCATCCCCTCCACTTGGGGGCATTGGCCCCAACATGGTCACAACCACTAGTATGTCACATCCTTCTACTAGTTTTCCATTCATGGCTAGTCTCAACCTTCCTGACCTAGCTAGACTGACTAATGATCCCATCAGACATGACCCTGCATGGCATCACATGCCCACCAAGCTCCCCTCCAACATCCCTAAGTTTGAGGGAAAGGCAGGTGAGGACCCCCAGAACCATATTATGTCCTTCCATCTATGGTGTTCCTCTAACTCCATAGTGGACGAATCTGTCCACCTCCGTCTGTTACAGCGCACCCTCACTGGCTCTGCAGCTAAGTGGTACATCGAGCAGCCCCATGGGACCCATGCCACCTTTACTTCCCTTGCCTTGAATTTCCTGCAGTTCTTTCAGTTACCTGTCTGCTATGACACGGGAGTTGAGATCCTACTATCTTGCAGACAGAACGCGGCTACCCACATCACTAACCACATTCATGAGTGGCGTCGACACCGCAGCCTTTGCAAAATCAAGTTAGATGACCGTATCTTCTTAGATTGGTTTCTAAAATCCCTCCTTCCTTTCATTGCCAAGGATGTGGCATCCGAACGACCCCAGTCCGAAGAAGAGTCCATCCTCAAAGCCTAGCAATTTGACCTCATTTATGCCCAGTTAGGTTATCTGTATTCCATCATACCTGATGCCCCTCACGGCGATTCCTCCCAACACAATGCGCCAGGGGCATCCCATGCCGCAGATGGCATCATTGGCCATGTTTCCTCACATTCCCAACCCTTTTCCATTGCACGTCCTAGCCATGGCCCCGACCTTTCGTGGGAAACATCTCAATCCGGAGCAACCAATTCGTATGCTCCCATGGCACATCACCACCATTCCCACGGACCCTCCTGTCCACCTTAGTGCTTTGGTCATGCATCCCTCGCTTACACCCCCCCGGTCGCACCTCAGCCATATTACCACCCACAGGCTGCACTAGCTCCTGTGTCCTCTCAAGCCCAACCTGCTTATTACCCACCACAGGCAGCCCCTGTGGCAAACCCACAACCCGTTCCACAGATGTATCAGCAACCCCCACAAGGTTCAGTACCTGCGCAACCTCCACCTACTTATTATCCACCCCAGCCTGCTCTCGCACCTACACAACCCCAGAACCCACCTGATTCCCAAGGGAAAGTGTATGCCCAACAGAATCCACAGCAGAACCAAAATAACCAGCGCCAACAGGGCCAGCAAAACCATGGAAAAGGTCGTAACCGTGGGAACAACCCCCCTCCAGACCAAGTCGGTCAACCTCCCAATCCCCCAAACAACAATAACGCAGCACCTGCCAACCAGAACCCTGATCGACCTCCCAAGCAGGCCAAAAATCCTAATTTGCAAACAAACCATCCTTTTTCTATTTGCGGGGGGGTCTATGGCCACTACACACATGATTTCCCACATTTGGAGAAAGCTCTGCATCTCTGGACTGATGATTCCCATCGCCAAGGGCACGTGGCTCCTCAGGCGCCGCCCAACCCCCCATTGCCTCAGCATCAACCATTGGTGCTACAAAACCCCTTACCAACCCAAGGCATAGTGAACACTCAGCCATTGGTTCCCCCTCAAGGAAACACGCCACCACAACTACAGATCACTTCTGTCGCTCCTGATCAACCCATGTTAGACTCAGGTACCCACAACTTGTTAATGATGTCATCCACCGATGTCAACCTCCAAACCCATCAGAATCAATATGGCTCCACCCCTGAAGCCTCTCCCAACGAAAAAAACACTAACACTCATCCCACTGATGAGAGGTTACGTATACCCCCGGCTCCACTAGATGTTGCCTCCAAAGCACCTCGCTTCCCACTTCGTCGCATCAACAATAATCCCAATGCTCGCGCTGCGTCAAATTACAACATTGTAGATGACTAAGCCTAGTCTCCCGCAGCCATGTCTACGTTAGAAGTCTTTAAAAAATTCCCTTCACAACGTAAGACTTTGCTCTCCGCCATTGATGCTATTGACCCAAATGATTCACGACTAATGGCCTTTGATTTGGACCAGTCTGAACCATGCCTGCCTTCCACTTTAGCGTTCCAAGTTTCTGTTTCCGTTCAGAATCTTGTCATCCATCGGTGCATTATTGATGAAGGTGCCTCGACATGCATTATGTCCACATTCGTTTGGCAGAAGTTGGGATCCCCTACTCTCCAGCAGTCCACCACTGCGTTGCGAGCCTACGACGGCCGTTCGGCTCAACCCCAAGGTCTCTTAGCTAATGTCCCCGTCCAGTTGGCTAGAAAAATCGTGCTCATTGACATAGAGTTCATCAATGCCCAACTTGATGATAACCTCTTACTTGGCCGTAGCTACATGTATGCCATGTGGGCGGTTGCCTCATCCATTTTTTCGTACCATGATGTTCCCCCATGACAGATGCGTGGTCAAGGTCGACCAACTCACCTATTACGATCCCAATGCCCCCGCTGCACCCGAAAATGTTCTCCCCATGGTTGAACAACCTATTTGTGGTGCAACTACCTTGTTTGTTTCCTCTGTGGGACCCGGAGTTTACTCAGATACGCCAATGACCTCAACATTCCAATCCATTCCACCCTTGTCACCCGCGCCCGAAGTATCTGACCTATGTACCCTTTACCACAATACGTAAACACCCAACAATCAACTACCCTTGTTATCCAAACCACCATTGGTACCTAGTCACATTAGTGTTACACCCATCCACACAATCCCCTTCCTATTCCCTCCCTCGGGATTAGTAAGCGCCCCGATTATGGCTACTCTTAGCCTCCCCGGGTTAACCTTAGGATTACCTATGTGGTATATTTCGCCTCCCATTCCCCTTCCGACACCAAATGTCATCCTACAACTGGTGCAACCCATTGCCACTACTAGTCAACCACCTCCCAGTGTCACTACCCCTTCGTCATCTACGAATCCCCCCCCTCTTATCAAGCACACTGGGGGAAGAGGCCCACAACCATACACTGCTGTACCCCTGCCCAAAACAGTTAAAAACCCCCCATGTTTCGTACTCCTCCCAAATGATCATTGTGTGATGAGTTAGGCCATCCGACTCATCAATGTCTACAATTACCTGCATTACAGGAACACATTCAAATGCTTGACGATGACCCCAACATCCCAGTTGTCGAACTCAATCCAACCCCTAAGACTCGTGATAAATCACTGCGTACCAATCACCCTTGTGCAATATGCGGTATTTACGGCCATTACTCACATCACTGTCCTGATCTCCTAGATTACAGAGCAGCTCTCTACGAGATGAATAATTTGGACCTTGAGACGGTACCCCCCACAATTGAGGAGATCCACCCCCCAGTATCACCCTCATCCGGCGAGATTAATACCATCTATATGATCTCTTTTACTACCACTTTCTCATCAACCGATTTGACAACTCAAAGTTTCCGCAATGATGAGGAGATTCTAGAGGCTCTCACTGCCTCGGATTATCCTTGGGAAGACATGCACCATCTTTCCTATTTCCTCTTAGAAGAGTCCTCCTCCACCCCAGCCACCCAATTTGCGGTTGGGTCCAAAGATTTCCTTCCCACCAAAGTCGACTGGTTTAAGGATCCCATTCCCTCTCTTGATGCCTTTTAGGAAGGTAACATGGCCAATATCTCACCCACAATCCAACTTGATATCTCTGCCCCAGGAGGTGCCCCTGAACTCATTACTTTAGGAGCGTCGTGCAGTAAGTCTGAGATCGGAGAGTACAAAAATGTTTTCCAAGAGTTCCACGATGTCTTTGCATGGTCCTATACCGAAATGCCTGGTCTTGACCCCGCTATCATCGAGCGCCACATTGACACCTCTGAGTTAGGGGGCATAATAGATTACCTAGACTCTGGGATAAGGGGCATGATCAACCATTTTGAACCTTCCCCATCACATCTCTCTCATCGTTTCAATGATCCCATTGTTAAAACCAACACATATGTGATCCACAATCACAAACCCCATGTGCATAGCATGGGGGCAGGTCATTAACCCTGCTCACTTTTTCACATTTGTGATCTCAACCATTTTTGAGGTCACGTGTCACTTGTATATTTGATTTGATTTGATACGCCTAGTATTTCGCCCCCGCGGGCCATCATTTCTCCCCACCACTACATCCTTTGCTTGGTGGGCTCACCTTTATTTGTAGCCATTTTTTAACCTAGTTATTTCCTTTGACCATTCCGGAGTCCTTATAACCTCTGTTTTTTGCACCATTTGCACCGTCGGATTCATATTTCCATGCCCATGATGATGCTTGAGATCATTTCTCGCTCTCACAAAAAACATTCAGGCATTTTTTCCATGCCCCACGCCACCTCAATTTCCACGCCACATTGGCCGTAGCCCATTTTTGATATACTTTATATCATTGGATTCATTTTTTTGAGCCCGTGATGATGCTTGAGATCATTTCTCGCTCTCATCCTTAGATATTTTGGGTATTTTTTCCAAAATTCCCCTCGTCGCCTCGGTTTGCATGCCACCTCATCCATCGTCCATTCTGATGTTCCTTATATCGCCGGATTCATCTTTCCGTGCTTGTGATGATGCTTGAGATCATTTCTCGCTCTCACCCCCAGATTTTTTGGGTATTTTTTTCAAAACACCCCCCATCGCCTCGATTTGCATGCCACCTCGGCCGTTATCCATTTTTGACACTTTTTAAATCACCAAATTCATTTTTTTCGAGCTCGTGATGATGCTTGAGATCATTTCTCGCTCTCACCAGGTACAATTTCAACATTGTGTCCCGACACCTTGCTGCCTCGGCTTGCGTGCCACATTAGCCGCCATCGGATTGTTACACATTTTTACATGAGCCAGTCACTCCACTCATACTGCAATTATTTCGTTATTTTTCCACCATTCATTATCCCGCAAGGAGGCCCACCAGTGTTCCCCCATACCCTCATTCTTGGTCATCATCAATGTTCCTTGATTGAGCACTTCCTCTTTACCTAACCATTCCTTTTGTCGGTATCATTTTATCCCTTTTTCGGGCCAGACAAGTCCTTTACGAAAAAGGCACTTAGGGAGTTTCTGTTAAGCTCTTTTCTGACTCCTAAAACAATGAAAAGATCGCCGAGCAATCTTGCTTCCTTTCATGCTCGTTAAAGTACCTGAAATGGCGTCTATCTAGTATAAGTTTAACCCTTTTCTGGACCTAGTAGACTACTTACGAAAAAGGAATACTCTAGTCACACCAACTAGAAGAGTTCTTCATTGCATCCTTTTATGCTTCTTCGGGCCTTGGAGACTAACACACGAAAAGCAGCCCCCTGGATTCTTCTTATCACTTTCAGACTCTCTAAAATTGAAAGCAACCGAGCATGCACCGTCCTGGGCTCGTACAAATCCACATGACGGTACCATTCCTTTATTTAAGAGTCTTCTTATCGCTTTCAGACTCCTTAAAATTGAAAGCAATCATGAGCATGAACTATCCTGGGCTCGTATAAATCCACACGACAGTACCATTTTACACACACTTCTTCTAGTTCCTTAACCTGTGAAGAAGTCCCCCCGTGACTCTTGGCACTATGATCGATCATCTCGGCAGCACCCCCAATCAGGTCACCTTTGTTTAGAGTATTCTGCAGTCTCCTGCCATTTTACACCAGCTTGAGTATCACTCATCCCAGTCACTATCCTTGATCCATTACAGCTGTGATCCCTTTCCCTCCAGTCAGTTTCATATGTTTCCCGATCATCCCCCATCTCCATACTCTGAACAAAGGAAGTTTGAGTCCACCCACTCTACTTGCCCAGTTATCCCCCATAGTATGACAGTCCTACCATTAGTACTCTCACACTTCGGTTCTCCACCTTGCGCTCCTATCAAGGAAACATCATTTCCTTGCTAGTTATAGGTCTCCCTCTGTCGACGACAGCCCCTCTATTCCAGAGGATAGACCCAGAGGTCCCTGCGCCTTGGACCCATCACCATCTGTGGTGAGTGCCTACGGACCATTTTGAGAGGAGTCATCATTGCCTCTCTAAGTGGTTGTTTCTCACATGCTCGACTTCAACACCTTGATCGCATCATTGAGAATCGCGCAGGGTTTATGTCCCTTCAGTTATTGGTCGAAGACCCCGGATTTCCCCCGACTCTAGCACATTGGTGAGTCACTTTGGAACACCCAGTTATATGTTCCCATGGATTTCTGGGTTGCGTTGGTGATTGTATTCGGAAGCCATCTAGTTATATGCTTCCTTGAGTACCCAGTTCAGTTCCAGTTCAGTGTACCATTGAGGATATGACTCCCCGTCACTATGCTCCAGCAGCTCATCAGTTCCTCTGGTACCCCACTCAGCAGCATTGTAGTTATTCTAGTGTACCATTTCTTCAGCTCATACATGGTCAGCTCGGAAGTATGTCTCATATTTGTGTCCCCTGTGGACCCTTATGATGTACACAGTGGTTCTCTATGTATCCTACAGGTCCCCCTTTTCGAGCCTCACAGTTATTTTTTGTCTCTTGATACGAGCATGCGTATGCCCGCCTCGTCCATATATTGAGATTCTTACTCATTCATTATTTGAGGCCATGTATATTTTAGGTCCCCATATTTTGGACCCCATTGTTATTGTTGTCCTATATCTTGATACGAGCATGGGAATGCTCGCCTCGTCCATATGTTCAGATTATTCCTCATTCATTATTGAGGTCATGTACTTTCAATTTTTGTAGTTTGTTTGGGACCGTTGTTCCGGGCTCTAGTTCGTTTCTTCTCTTCTCCACATCCCAAGAAAACCATAAAAGACTTATGATGTCTATCGGCCATACGATGAGCTCCTTCCCTCACACATCAGGGGGCAATCTGTTAACACCCAAAAAGTGCTCACTACCTCATCTACCCCATTACATGACTCATTTGTCCATATTTTCTACCATATTTGCCTCCAAAACCTTAAAATCCCATTAAAAAGCCTCCAAAAGGCCAAAAAAACCCTTTTCCCCCAAAATAATCCAAAATAGCAAAAACCCTCTAAAAAGGGGAATAAAAAATACAAAAAAGAGAAAAAAAAAGGGAAAAAGAAAGCAAAAACCCTATATAGCTGACCTAAACCATATGGCGCCCAAAACCATGGGCTAGCACTCCACCACTAAAAACCTATAAATAGGTGATGGAGGCCCCTCATTTCATATCCACAGTCATCCATACCCTTACTCTGCCAAAATCACTCTTGAAACCCTAGCTCACCCTTGAGCTACTTTCACATTGGAGTGCCCCTTTGGCCCATTTCCAAAACCCTTTGGAGAAAGAGAAAGGAGCAAAACTGGAAGCTTGGAAGCAACCCTCTTGGACTACTGCAAAGGCTTCACCAACCTTCACATTGGAGGTATAATCAATACAAAAAACCCTTTTTATTATCTTGTCTTTTCTGTTTTATGCACATGCTTAGAGTAGTTATTATTTTACTGTACTGTTTTTCATTTACTGTTTTTCTGAACTGCTACTAAGGAGTCCCTTCTCCTTAGTAGGTGCTCATTTGCACAAGCTAGGGTGAAAACCCTAGCTACACACATGATCTTCATTGGAAGGAAACTAAGAGGATCTTTGTAATATCCCCAATTTTGAAAGTTTACACAATTTGGCCAAATTTTGAATCTTGGACTAGTGAAACCCCAAACTGTCCCAAATGATCCCAAATGGTTTTGAATTTTGTATGGAGGGACTTAGTAGGATATAGGAAACATTAATACATATATCAAACACCCAAACAACTGATATACCCATCCATGGTCTGCAATTTGCAAGGAAAGAAGTTTCGGGACAAGACTAGTTAATTTGAGAAGTGGAAATCCCCCTAGGTCTTCCATTAAAAGCTCTTCCAAACACTGTACGGCATTCACTAACTCTTGTTATGAGACTTGGATTTGTTATATTAAATTAATTACAATATTTTTTTAGCATTATATTTGGTTTTATAGTCGAATAGGTATCCCAATGAACAACAGCTTCTAGAGTCTAGAGTTTGTGGTGAAAATGGTGGACAGGGAGTCTCGAATTTAGTCATAAAACATAGTGACACTTCAGGGGTATGAAAGCATCATTTGGGAAATAACATGGATAAATATATCAAAAAAATATGATATAAAATAGGTACAACATCATTCCAAAATCACTATGCAAATGCTATGGGGAAAATGGCTCGAATCTCTTTCTTGATTGGAAATATCACTTGAAATGCATGGTGTTTCGAGCTTTGGATATCATGATATGATTATTACAAATTTATGAATCAAATAACATGTCCCTAATGTATAAATAGCAATCAGCCTCCATTATCTAGATGCAACAAGAAGTGCGCCATCACACGTTTACATGACATTGAGAGAAAGAGGAAACTAGCTCAAATATCAATGTTACTTGGAGAAATAGTACATGAAGTGTTTAGTATTTTGAGTTGTGGCTCTCATGATCTATCCATTACAGAGTTATTCATCCATTAACAAGTTCATAAGGTCGAAACAACAGCATTCCATTATCTATATGCAACAAAGAATGTGCTATCTCACTTTACATGAACATTGAGAGAAAGATAGGAGAATGATAGTAGAGAAGGAAGAGAGAATATGAACTTGAACTCAGATGGGGGTTGAACCTGCATCAAAAAATATCCATGAAGCTCTGTTAAGAGGTCTGAATGGACTCTCCATAAACCAACTTGGATGGGAATCTTGCACCCTCGAAATTGGTACTAAGGCAAGGAGGATGAACATCCATCGTGCAAGGACAAGCTTGAAGCTCTCCAAATTGCAAATCAAAAATAAAAAAATGATCAAAAGCTAATCCATTTCGTCTTGGAATCCTTTTAATAACTTTAGTTGAGTCCTTTACCTCCTTAGAACTCAAATTATCTCCTAATTACTCATGAAATTCGAATTGGTGGGGATTATGACCCTTCATTGGCCCCACATGACACTTGGCTCATCTTTTGTCTCCAACTCCTCCATGAATTCAACTTTGTAAATATTTTTTATGCTTTGGATATATGTATCTCCTCTCATTATCCCTCTTGGTCTATTTTTAGCTCTTACATTGTCATAGATGTCATAGAATCTGTCATAAGTGTCATTGGTGTCATAGAATCTGTAATAAGTGTCATAATGCTTGTCATAGTTGTCATAGAATCTGTCATTGCCTATTTTTAGCCCTATGACTCTTCGTCTTCCTTCATGAATGTTATATCTTCCCTTCCAACTCGAATTTGGGGATGGATCCATGTTTAAAGGAGGAATATTCTCTCATGTGGACCCTGCATGTCCACTTATGCGCCCCCAAGTCCAACTAGGACCTAATGCCACTTCATTTTGGAGCATTTAACATTTATTCCATAATTTATTGGCCTATTTTTCCACCATCAATTTAGAATATTGAATTTTCACTAGAAACTATAGACCTTGGGGTTAAATGTCAATATTTTAATTCTTCCACATAACTCTTAGGAATTGGGTAGGACAACTTAATTATTTATCTGAAAATCATTTAATTGGGGACATGACAGTCCTCCCCACCCAAGATTGCTTGTCTTCAAGAAATTTCAAACATGGATGTTGAAGATCCTACATTCTTTCCAAAACCTTGCTTCTAAAAATTTCATTCCAAAACTCTGATTAGTGGCACTCATGTACTGCAATTGTGTGTTTCCAAAAGCAAGGAGATGTGGATTTTCTTTCTCATATTGATATCCCCTGTGACATCACCACTAAACACCAAAAGATTAATTAAATCCATAAAAACAAAGTTTGCACAATTACTCTTTACCTCTTTAATATTTTGGAAACCCTTTATGATACCATTGTATAATTCTTTGAAGTTTTCACTGAGCTTCCCAACTTTGAGTCTTTAAGATTCCATGAAAATTTTAGAGAGGAACCACCATGCTTTCTACTGCACTACTATGATTACAATCACATTCTCAAGTGGTGACTCAATCTCCCATACTACTTGTTTCCCCCAAAAATTGAAACCAATGAGACTAAAAATTATCCCATGGTCTCATTGCTTGTATTGCACTCCAACAATTAGGAGTGCTCTCCAATCCATACCATCAGGAAAGATAATTCATGGATCCCATTTCCTTGTATGCATTATTTCAAACATCATAAGTACAAAATATATATCATCAAAGTACATAACAACATAATACAAATGTACATCAAGGAAGTGCCTCATCAAAGAATCATGAAACTGCTTGTACCTTCAAGTAAGTAGACCACCATTTGCCAAGTGCATACAAGCATCAAGTGACCAATCAAATATTATCCAATGACATAGGTGAGGATCCCATGTCCTATAATGTTGCTCCAAAAGGATGTAAGATGCATCAAAATAATCAACCATTTGTTCTTTCATCCAAGAAGCGAATGAAGAACCTCCACTAAAATCTAAACCATATAGGGAGCAAAGAAAACAATGGGCCTTCAAGGGGCTCACAGAAGTACCATTTGTGAATCCATGGATATGTGTACCATCAAGAAATAACAAATGATGTTTCTTCCAATAAAAATGTTCTCCAATCATATATCTCTTCACCCAATTATTGGATGAAGTTCCTACAACATCAATTGAACTAAGAAAGCAGCAAGGAAAATCATGAGTCTTCAAGTGACTCAAGTGAACATCATAGGTGCATCCATGTAGATATGTATCATCATAAGGTAACAAAGGATGTTGTTGCAAATGTAAATAATAAGGTGCTCTAGTCATGTCACCATCAAAAGGAGAGATAGGAGTTTCATACTCCTGATGTGGCACCATTAGAAAGAAACCTTTCACCCAATTTTCATCCCCAATTGATGTGGCTTAAATAGAAGTAGGGGGTGAAGAATTGTGAACCAACATTAACTCTTTGCAACTCTTACCCATCAAACTTTTTAATGCATCTTCTCCATAATTGGATGGTCCAACTATTGTGAGATCGTGTGCCTCCTCCAAGGCTCTGCAACTCTCTCCATGAGGCAACTCATAATCCATTTGAACAAGAACAAGTGCTTGTCTTCCTTCTTGTTTGAATGTAGCCTCTTCAAGCACCTGCATATCAACATGTACCTCATGTTCCACCATCACATGAGATTCCTCCTTTGTAGCATAAATTATTTTAGCCATTGAATGATTGTCTTATATGTAGGAGGGTGTAAAGGACCTTTGCAACTTCTCTTGAACTTGTTCATTCTGCAACATAGATTTTTGGAGTGTATTTTGGGTGGAGTCCAACTCATTTGAGAGCTTGTTACACCAAAATATTATCATCATGATTCATGTGTCACCTCCATGCCCTAATATCTGAAGTTTCCTTGGCTGAAAATAGCTAGATCAAGTTGTTGTCCTTATGTTTCCACATTGTCTAGTTACAATGGAACATCCTTCTTTCCATCCAGAGCCGCCAAACCATGGCCAGCACATGATGCTCTCTTGCAGAGTGCACCAGTGGCTCTTGTTTCCCATTTACAAGCTACGCTGACCCCTTCCTGGCGCAAGTTTCCTTCATAAAGAGTGCTCCAGGGTTGGTTAATGTAGATAACAAGGATCGTCGAGCAACTTCTCGAAGCTTGGTGACATGGAGATTTATCACTAGTTGGTAGGAAGACTGGTATTCGGTCCCTTAACCTAATGGGAAGATCCCTTAGACCTCTCCCCTTAATCCTCAACTTACTCTATCCATTTGGACGTATAAATAAGACCTATCTCTACATTGAGAAGGGAAAAAGGACTATAGCACTCTCATGCTGGTGGAACTATCCTAGGTGATCCCTACACATGCTTTGGGAGGAAAACATCATCCTTTGGAGGCTTGGCTTGGATTGTTGGATGGAAGTTGCAGCGTTGAGGCTTAGGTTGTGACTATCTTTCTCTATGTATTTCCCTTCATTTACAGTAATACAAACTCTTTCCAGAAATATTGTTGTGTTGATAATATTTAGAGATTTCTTCCTTAACTGTTAGCTTAGATCATTTCATATTCTATATATGCTTTTATTGTTTGCTCGTTTCCATTTGTTCAACATGGTTTTGCAGCTTGATATCTGAAGGCTCTATAGCTTGGATCAACAAAGAGGAAGAGGATTAGCAAACTTCAGGTAAGTGACCCACTTGTTAACCTGCATCTTTATTGATCTAGGAAAGTAGGTTCTATTCTGTATTTATTTTGTTGGGAACCCATGTCAACCCTTCTATTTACTTTGTTAGTATATTGTTGATGGACGCATATGCTTTGTAAGTCGTCCCATAGTATTTTTTGATCCATAGTTTGTATTATTGTTGTTGGTGTTGATGTATATGTAACTTCAGAATGTATTTCACATATATGTATATTGTATTCCTATAGAGATGTTATTATTCCTCTATACGGAAGTGGTTGTATTCCTATAGAGATGTTATTATTCCTCTATATGGAAGTGTCGTCATTTATATTGTAAGTGTCGTAACTTATACTTGATGGGTTATTAGACCACCTTGTTGGCGTCGGCCCTGTATAAGTCATGTGGGTCAAAGGGTTATTAGAACACCCTATTGGGGGTCGGCCATGTGGGTCAAAGGGTTATTAGACCACCCTAGTGGGGTCGGCCCAGTCAGCATTATGTTAAGTGGTTAAGTTGAGGCCGACCTAGTTGAGTAAAGGTCAAGTCAAGTTAGTGTATAAATAAAGAGTGTGTCTCTCTCATTTTACACATTCTATTCTCTCACTCACACTTGGGAGAGTGGCGCACTTGTGGAGGAGGAGGCTCTGCTACTAGGAGAAGACTATCTCTTGTATTCTGGTTGTATCATTGCTCTATCGATATCTGAGAAATTTATTGGGGTTTTTCACCTTTATGGTTTTCCCCAAGTAAACTCTGTGTCTCTTGTGTGCTTGCATTATTGTGTCCATGATTGATATGCTGTAGATTTGTTGTACATGTTGTTCTCTCAGTTAAGATCCTAGATCAAATTAAAGTAAATTTTGAAAATTTAACATGGTATTAGAGCTAGCCTGAAAGAAGGCATGATATGGCATGTATGACACTTGTTGCACTTATGATGCTAGGGCTTGATATAGCAAAAATGAGTCATCGTAGCACTTTCACTATAAATCCATTTTGGCAAATTGTTCAGATCTAAAACGTTTACAGGCCAAAGATCAGATCCCCATGTACCTTGTGTCCAAAGGCCAACCTCTAATTCGTTGTACTTTGAGATTTATGATCTGTACAATATAGGGTTTCTGCCTCTTCCAGATCTGAGTCAAAACCAGGTGACCTTGGGAAAAAGGTCATAACTTGGGCTAGGAAGATCCACATGAAATTTCATAAAAAGTGACAGGTAGTACACAGACTGTACTATCTCAAGAAAATGTTTCAGAGGCCGAAGTTGAACCAGTGACACATGGCATGCCGGACAAGTTCGCTCTCCTGTATTATCCCATAAACAGGTCACGTTGCGACACTTGGCATAACTCTCTCTCAGAGAGTCCAATTGAGATCATACCTATCAGGATGGAAATATAACAGGACAATCTATCTCAGGAAAAATGTTCAGAGGCCGAAGTTGAAACAGTGATACGTGGCACGCCGTACAAGTTCGTTCTCCTGTATTATCCCATAAACAGGTCACGTTGCGACACTTAGCATAAGTCTCTCTCAGAGAATCCAATTGAGGTTAGACCTATCGAGATGGAAATATATTAGGTTTGGATATCTCAGGAAAAATTTTCAGACCCTGTGGATCGAAAAGTTTGGAGTTACACTAGAAACAATCAGGTACATATTTCTGTCAAATCAGAATTATTTTTGAGCACCTTCATTCATGGCTTCCGGAATTTAGGGCTTTGGAGAAAGTTGGAATTTTTGTAATCGGAGACCACTGCTGAATGATACTCATCAAAATAAAATTTTACAGACCAAGATCAGAATGTTTGGTTGGGTAGAAGGCCGAGCTTGATCAGACCCTAGTTAGGTACTTTCATCAGAAAAGTGGAAAATTAGGGCTTCTGCAAAAATGGGAATTTTTGAAATCTGTGACCACGGCTGGAAGCTCCTCATAAAAATAGAAGCTTAGAGCTTTGGATCAAACCTTTTGATTGGGCAGAAGATTGGGCTTCATCAAACCCCAGTTCGGGGTCACGCCCAGTGAATCCAGAAATTTCAAAGCCAAAATTGAGGAGTGAAACTTTGCAGTTTTCAAATTCTGAATATACCAAATTGATCAGCTCAACAAGGCAGATATTTCTATCCTTTCGGAAGTTTGAAATTCAAAGTTTGAATATTTGGGGTTTCTCTGACAAACCCTAATACAACTCCAGATCCAGTTCCTGCAAATCATGTGGATTGGTTTAATCCTAGAAGAGGATGGATTGGTCACCTGCATAAGTGAAGAAGTTCCTGTTTCAGAGGGAGATGAGGCTAAGGCCTTACATAAGAAGATTTCAAGCAATCTCGACAAGTATGAATCATCCAGGTACACCAATAAAGACAAATCATGTTCTAGTTCAAGATCATGATGACATGAATACAAAGATTCATCCATTTTCATGGATCACATAGAAGATCCATTTACGAGGTATGTATAACTTGGTTCTATAATGGTTAACCTATGAGATATGCAGGTTACTAGAACAAGTCACTGAAGAGAACCAGAAGACATTATGCGGGTATGTTAGACATAACTAGCTAGCATGCTAATCCAAGTATGTTTTTTTCTATATCAAGCTAGAATCCTACCTTGTGTTAGGATCTTATACTTTTGTGTTGTTGATAATGATTATTCATGAAGTCATAGGTTTGAATAGTCATGGTTGTATGCATATTATGTTTCTTACCATAATTGATGATATGACTAACCATAAGAATCATGAAGGTATAGGTTTGAGTAATCATGGGCTTTATGCATATTATATCTCTTATCTTGATTGATGATTTAACCAACCAGAAGAGTCCTATGATCAAATAAGAATATGTATGAATAAAAGAAGACTTCCTTGAAACCTTGAATACTAATGTTTATTGTCTGTGTTTGAATTGATCCTGACTATACATGCTTGAGATTATTGTGTTTTGATAATATTAATATTATACTAATGAATGTTTGATTATGTATGAGACCTAGAGGATAACACAATGATGATACTAACAAGCATGCATAGGGATCGAGAATGAATATAAGTTCAAGGACAAGTAATCGAGGAAGCAAAGATCAAGAGGGAGTACACTCCAGTGGTTTATGCAAGGATGCAGATATTCAGAGGGAGATGACCATCTCTCTACATTCCACAACAGAAAGGTGTAGAAGAAGCTACTTCAGATTAGGACTCCAACAGCTCCTGCAAGGAAGCGAAGACTCAAAGGGAGTCCACCCAATGAACAAACAAAGATAAGTATTTTAATTATCATTTCTTGCATATTTGTTTGTTTAAATAAAATTGTTCAATGATGTATATGCTCATATTCCTAGACTTAGGATATGTATTGTGCATATTAGAATGATTGCATTAATGAAAAGTATAGTACTAATATGCATGTGATGGGTAACTGGCCTATGGCACTGTACAACATTCCATTCCTACTTATCTAGAATGAAACCTCTTTGATGACATGTTGGGAGTTGTGCACACTCTTAACAATGTTCTGGTAGAGATTGGAGGGCATCTAGAAAGTTACGGAATATGAATAAATGTTGTATTGAAGCATTGGCTAAGATAATTGCATGACTATATGACATATTTCTTTATGTGTAAGAATTTGTCTGAAAATTATGAGATGTTTCTAATCATGCAATTTAACTTGTTTTGTAGGAAAGATTGTATACCTTCACCTACAAAAGAAGAACTACAACATTTGTTCAACAACAAAATTATCTATTGAAGATATTGAAGTTCCCAGGATATGGGAAGAATGCCATGATCCGTCGATCATGAAGAATGATGTTTGGGATGCAATCCCAAGACCTGAAGGGAAGTTTGTTATGACTTCCATATGGATCTATCAAGATCAAGCATGCTGCAGATGGCAGCATAGAGAAATATAAAAGTGATGAAATAGAAGATACATTAGATGGATTTCAAGACAGCTTTCTTGAATGGTGTAGTTGAAGAAGAAGTGTATGTGGAGCAGCCGCTTGGTTCTAAGACACATGATAGGGAGTCATATATGTGCATAATTTAGGTATGATGCACCACTTTCTAGGTATGGAGGTGTGGCAGAGTGCAGATGGAATATTCCTTGGACAAGAGAAATATGTAGTAGAGATCTTGAAGAGGTTCGGGATAATGGACTGCAAGGCTATGGCATCGAAACTAAAGCTTCTGTGTGATGCTTCATATGAATCGGTTGATATCACTATGTATCGTCAAATGATTGGGTCCTTGATGTACCTGATGAACATGAGACCAGATATTTGCTTTGCGGTGAACATATTGAGCCAGTTCCTGATGGATACGAGGAGTGTTCACCTGGTTGTTGTAAAGCATATTCTGAGGTACTTGGAGGGTACAGTGGATTATGGGCTCAAGTATGAGGTGAATCAAAAGTTTAACCTGCGGGGTTATGTTGATTCAGATTGGGCTGGCAGTGCTGCAGATAGAAAGAGCACATCTGGGTGCTGCTTCAGTATGGGATCAGGTGTGATCTCTTTGTTTAGAAAGAAGCAGTCCTGCGTAGCACTGAGTACAGCTGAGGCAGAGTATGTTGTAGCCTGTTCAGCTATTTGTGAGGCAATATGGCTATGGGAGCTACTGTCTAAGTTATTTGATCTCCCGTTGGATGCTACTGGTATCTTCTGTGATAACCAGAGTTGTGTGAAGCTGTACAAGAACCCAGTGTTTCATGATAGGTCGAAACACATAGAGATCAAATATCACTATATCATGGATATGGTGCAGAGAGGAGTTGTGAAACTCTTGTATGTTGCAATGGACGAGCAGATTGCAGATGTGCTGAGGAAGCCACTAACCAGGGTGAAGTTCGAGTAATTCATAAAGAGGCTTGGCGTTCTTCAGATCGAGGACACTTCGAGGAAGAAGTGATGGACACATTTGCTGAAGCCATTCCAAGCATGTTGGAAGGAGGATCCTTCACATGGCTGTGGATGTAAGCGTTGGATGACGAGCATCAGGATGATGTTCTGGTTTTTGCTTGGATATGATCAGTTGGATCATTTTTATATATGTATGTACGCATCATGTTGGATGTTGGATATGATCAGTTGGATAATCTTTATGTATGTATGTATGAATCATGTTGGATGCTGGATATGATCAGTTGGATCATTTATATGTATGTACGCATCATGTTGGATGCTGGATATGATCGGTTGGATCATGTGTATGTGTTTTGTATAAGCATCATGTTGGATGCTTGGACCATGTATCTGTATATGTATAAGGTGGATACATTGTATGATCAGGTAGATCATGTATGTTGATATGTATCATGTATTTGTATTTGTATCAGGTGGATACATTGTATGATCAGGTGGATCATGTATGATGATATGTATCAGGTAGATACTTGGTATGCATCAGGTAGATGCATTGTATGATTAGGATGATCATAGATGACGAGCTTCAGGATGTTGCTCCAGATGACATGCACCAGGATGTTGCAGTGATGATGATCAGGATGATCATGTGTACATCAGGATGATGTATGGTGAGTATTAGGTTGATACTCTGTGGCCGTGGAACAGGTTGTGCAGATAAGCATGTAATTTGTGCCCTCGGATATTTGCAGATGGTCTTTCGAGGTTTTGCTTGGGAGGACATATAATTTGTGCCCTATGAGATCTGCAGATAGTCTTTCGAGGTTTTGCCTATGGCATGTAATTTGTGCCCTGGGATATCTGGCAGATGCTCTTTCGAGGTTTTGTCCTATGGCATGTAATTTGTGCCCTGGGAGATCCGATAGGTTGAGCCGTGTGCTCGTAATTAGTCCTGGGATGCTCTTTCAAGGTTTTTCCATGACCACATGTAATTTGTGCCCTGGGAGATCCGATAGGTTGAGTCGTGTGCTCGTAATCAGTCCTGGGATGCTCTTTCGAGGTTTTGTGGTGACCACATGTAATTTGTGGCCTAGGAGATCCGATAGGTTGAGCCTTGTGCTCGTAATCAGTCCTGGGATTCTCTTTCGAGGTTTTGTGGTGGGGTCACATGTAATAAGTCCTGGAGATCTGGACAGGATGAAAAAGGCCTCAGATGCTCTTTAGGGTTCTTGCTAGTCAAGAGACTCTTTTAAGGTTTTGTGACGCACGTAATAAGTCCTGAGATTTCCACAGTATGGCCAATGATGATGAAGACCTATAGGTGGTGGGCCTACATCCAGTATGAAAAAGGACTGGCTCTGTAGAACTTCCTATGACGAGTAGATTTAGAGATTGATTGAGATAGCAGCAGCAGTGACAATGATCCAGAGAAGATGACTTGTGCTAGAAGACCTGTGTCGAGAAATACCTTCCTAGTTAAGAGGGAGTGTTGATGTATATGTAAATTTGGAATGTATTTCACATATATGTATATTGTATTCCTATAGAGATGTTATTATTCCTCTATACGGAAGTGGTTGTATTCCTATAGAGATGTTATTATTCCTCTATATGGAAGTGTCGTCATTTATATTGTAAGTGTCGTAACTTATACTTGATGGGTTATTAGACCACCTTGTTGGGGTCAGCCCTGTATAAGTCATGTGGGTCAAAGGGTTATTAGACCACCCTATTGGGGGTCGGCCATGTGGGTCAAAGGGTTATTAGACCACCCTAGTGGGGGTCGGCCCAGTCAGCATTATGTTAAGTGGTTAAGTTGAGGCCGACCTAGATGAGTAAAGGTCAAGTCAAGTTAGTGTATAAATAGAGAGTGTGTCTCTCTCATTTTACACATTCTATTCTCTCACTCACACTTGGGAGAGTGGTGCACTTGTGGAGGAGGAGGCTCTACTGCTAAGAGAAGACTATATCTTGTATTCTGGTTGTATCATTGCTCTATCTATCTTTGAGGAAGTTATTGGGGTTTTTCACCTTTATGGTTTTCCCCAAGTAAACTCTGTGTCTCTTGTGTGCTTGCATTATTGTGTCCATGATTGATATGCTGTAGATTTGTTGTACATGTTGTTCTCTCAGTTAAGATCCTAGATCAGATTGAAGTAAATTCTGAAAATTTAACAGTTGGACGCATATGCTTTGTAATTCATCCCATAGTAATTGTTGATCCATATTTTGTATTAGCCCATGGTTTGTATTGACACATGGTATTGACCCATGGTATTGGTACCTAGACTTAGTATATAAGTTTGTGTTGAGACCAATGAAGGTACCGCGAAGTTATTTGTATTGAGCTTGCTCAAAGGAGGTTGCCCCCTCAAAGTGGCCTGCGATCAATATAAAAGTGATTCTGAGTTCCGTTATTTATGTTATTTCATGTGTTTTCATTAATTAATTATTGCAGGTTCTTCACATCTGGTATCAGAGCACTTTCTTGGGCTCGTTGGGTGGAATTTGTGGCAAATTTGTTTTTCGCATCTGTTGCAAGTTCGGATCTGGGAATAATCCCTATCTGCTTAACTGTGGGAAGTACTTGGGCATAATCCCTAAAACTCATTATGAGGAGTGCCACAGGAACCCCAAAGTAGTTGGACCATTGAGAGGACATGCCAGTGAAAAGGGCAACGACCCCTACCTGATTGACTAGTTCCCACCCGTGAGGTAAACCAAGAGCTGTCATTTTTTGCAAAGCAGTTATCAGATTTACCTGAGCCATAGAGTGAGGGGTACTACCCCACTACGCAAGCCGTCAGACAGCATTGGTGGCCGACTGAAACCCTTGAACTGTTAGGAATCCGCACATACCTAGGGTCCATATCTATTTTCATTTGAACTGTTGCTGATCACTTCTGCGCCATTTCAGATCCAGCTGTTTCAGATCCATTCTGAAAGCCATTCCAGATCCATCATTTTCAAATCTATTTCAGATCCAGCCATTTTCGATCCATTTGGTGTCGTTTCAGATCCATTTGTTGCCAATCACTTCTGCATCATTGCAGATCCATGTATTTCTTCTCCCTTCTGACTTACCTGACACCCCTGTAATCCCATTCTACATCTTTCATTCCTGAGGACCCTATCCCAAATTCCACTTCCCAAAGCCAGAAATCTCACATTTGTCTATTTTTAGGGTTTGCCATAACTTCTTCAATTTTCACCCACTCGCCTCCAAATTTTGCCACCGTGTCCATTCCCTATTTCTGCTTCTTTGTCCCTCTTTGACAAATTTTCTCATTCTTTCACCCCGCTTCTGAAATCCCCATATTTTGCTTCCCTATCCATCCGAAAGTGTCCAAAACCTAGTCAAACCCCAATTACCCATCCGAGTTTTTCTCAAATCCAAATTTCCCTTTACTAAATCAGCTTTTGTTTGTGTTTTTCTATCCATTTCCAACAAAAAAAAAAAACTCCTGGTTGTGGTTGTCACCCGCACAGGAGCAAAAACCATGGAGGAAGCACTTGCAGCCATCCAAACCAAACTCCAAGATCTAGATGAAAAATTTCTCAGCCTCCATCTTCAGCATTCAGCCATGAACAATAACCAACAACAAGAATCTTCTCTAGCCAATGGGTTCTCTTCTTCCAGCAATTTTCGTGGTACGAAGCTTGAATTTCCTCGCTTCAATGGTGTTGATCCGACTGGATGGATCTATCGTGCAGAACAGTATTTCAGCCTGCATAATACTTTTGATGTACAAAAAGTTCCACTTCCATCCTTTCATTTGGAACAGGAAGCCTTTCAATGGTACCGTTGGTACATCAAGGCTCATGACGAACCAAAATGGACATATTTTTTCCAACTCCTTTTGCAGTGATTTGGTCCTAGCGCTTTTGATGACTTCACCGGAGCACTCACTAAACTCCGCCAAAATGGCACTGTGAGAGAGTATCAGACAGAATTTGAGAAACTAGCCAATCACACAAAAGGCTTGTCTGATGAATTCTACAGGAGTTGTTTTATCAGTAGTCTTAAGGATGAAATACGGTCAGAGGTTAAAATGTTCTGTCCCAACACAATGATGGAAGTCCTAGGGTTAGCTAACTTCGCAGAAGACAAGATTGCAGCCCAACAGTGCTCCAAACCCACTTTTGTTCCCTTCTAAAATATGGGTTCTCAATGACCTCACATTCCGCCAGCTCCTCGACCAACTCCTATCAAGCATTTGTATGAAACAAAGATGCAGGCATGCAGAGAAAAAGGGATTTATTATAATTGTGATGAGAAATTCACTCGGGGACATAGATGTGTTCAACAAAAGCTCTATCTCTTGGATATGGATTCTCCACCTGCCTCTAAAATCGGTGAAGAAGCTCCAGATACAATGGATGATCAGGTTGACATTCAGGAGCCGCCTACTGACCCCCCATCTCAGGATGAACAACTAGAGATATCTCTACATGCCTTATCTGACGTCGCCACCCCCCAAACAATGTGGGTCAGGGGTTACTTCAATAAGCTTCCTCTTACAATACTCATTAATTCTGGGAACACTCATAACTTCATTGACCCCTGGATCGCTAAACAGGCTGACTGTTTTGTCCATCCTTGCTCCAACTTTGAAGTCATGGTTGCCAATGGAGGCACCTTACCTTGCAAGGGAAAGTGTCACAATGTGCATATCTCTCTGGGAGATTATAACATGTGCTCTGACATGTTTTCCTTGTCCTTAGGAGGATGTGATGTGGTTTGGGGCATTCAATGGTTACGCACACCTGGCCCCATCTTATGGGATTTTGCTGAACTTTGGATGCAGTTTTCAGTCAATGGGACACAACACAAATTTACGAGCTTACAACCAGGGTCTCTCTGCATCATCAGTTCACATCGCCTAGAAAATATCCTTAAGAAGAATTCACATGGTTTCATCACTCAGCTCCATTCCATTTAGATGCACCCATCAATGGTCTCCACTACTTCCTTGGATAGATATGTAGGTGTCTTTGCTGCACCAGTGGGCTTGCTGCCTTCAAGAGACCTTTCTGGTAAGAATTTAGTTGCATCTACATCTCATCAGGAAATGATGGCTATTTTGCATGCAGTACCGAAGTGGCAGCCATCCCTATTAGGGAATTATTTCTGCATCAAGACTGATCTCCAGAGTCTGGAGAATTTCCTGGAACAACAGGTCTCCTCCATAGCATGCCTGAAATGGGTTATCCACCTCATGGGTTATGACTATGCGATCACTTACAAGAAGGGTAAGGACAATATGGTGGAAAATGCTCCTTCTCACATAATTGATGACCCAGTTTCTCTTACATCTATTTCTCTGCTTTTTCCACACTGGTTGCAATATGTTCAACAGGGCTATCTCTTCTATGAACTCCATGCTTCTTCATCGGCAGGGCACTCTGGGTTCCTCCAAAAGTATGATCGGGAACAATGTAACTTCTTTTGTTAGGGACTAAAAATGCCAATTCAACAGATGGTGGTTGACTTTGATACTTACTAGGTCAACAAGGGTGAAACGACACTCCTTTTGGGACTGCTTGAACCCTTTCCCATCCCTACACAGATTTGAACAACTATTTATATGGATTTCCTAGAAGCGCTCCAGTGGTACAATACCACATCTACAAGGACACCATATGAATCAGTCTATGGACAGGCACCACCATTTCTTCTTCCATGCACCCTTAGCAGCTCCCCAGTTCAGGAAATTGACTCGGTTATTTGAAACCGTGATCAAATTCTTCTCATTCTGTAGGACAATCTTCACATGGCAAGAATTCGACTGCAACAACAAGCCGGTTAGCACCGTTCAAAGCGCACTTTTCACGCAACTGATATGGTTCTTCTTCAGCCTTCCAAGTAATCCTCCTGAAACTCAAAAGGCGTCAGTGGCCCGGAATGCAACCCGTGGATGCTACAGGGGAACCACTCCTTCCAATTCTGCATCAATTTCCACATCTAAAGCTTTGAGGACAAAGCTTTTTCTAAGGGAGAGGGGATGTTAGGAACCCATGTCAACCCTTCTATTTACTTTGTTAGTATATTGTTGATGGATGCATATGATTTGTAAGTCATCCCGTAGTATTTGTTGATCCGTATTTTGTATTATTGTTGTTGGATGCATATGCTTTGTAAGTCGTCCCGTAGTAATTGTTGATCCATATTTTGTATTAGCCCATGGTTTGTATTGACACATGGTATTGACCCGTGGTATTGGAACCTAGACATAATATATAAGTTTGTGTTGAGACCAATGAAGGTACCGTGAAGTTATTTGTATTGAGCTTGCTCAAAGGAGGTTGCCCCCTCGAAGTGGCGTGTGATCAATATAAAAGTGATTCTGAGTTCTGTTATTTCTGCTATTTCGTGTATTTTCATTAATTAATTATTGCAGGTTCTTCACATATTTGTTCTAGATCCACTTGGACTAGGGAGATCTTGCTTGATTCCACTTGAGTATATTGTCCATAAACAAATATGGCGACTCCGCTGCGGAAAGAAAATAGCTTTGATTTCAATTTAGTTTGATTTCATTGATTTTTTTAATCCATTGTCTAGCCTCCTTAACCCCTCCCATCTTTCGATTTTGTCATTAAAGAGTCTGTTAGCTTGCCCTGACTCTATTTGGGATCAATATTGGACCTCTTACCTTTAATTGTTGGAGATATTTTTAATTTTGCTACTTGTTATTTGCTCAACGCACCTAGGTAGTATATTCCCTGCGCCATTGTGCCATTGGCGATCATTTCCAGTGAGCATACTGTGCCTCTGGTGCCCTTTGCCTGATTGCATCCTGCGCCACTGGCGCCATCTACCTGTGTACAGAGTGCGCCTGTTGCTCTGGTGCATAACAACAGAGTGCGCCAACATTTCTTGCTTGGTGTTTAGCACAATTTTCTCCATTTTTTGTTATTTGGTCTAATTGATAGAGCTCTGTGTACTGCATGATATAGTCACAGGACCACTAGACCCAATTTGTTTGTGTTTGGATTTCATTTTGTCGATTTTGAGTTCTAAATTAATCAAGTGAGAGACTTGGTAGTGGCAGGAAATTTCAATCCCACACCTATCCACTTGATCTTGTAATCTCTGACCACATTACCAGATCTATTCGGTTCATTAGATCTAATTTCCAAACCCTTTCTACACTTAATCATTGAGTTTTGATTGCCCTTGATAGTTGTTGCGTGTGTTTGAGTTTTTTTTAATTCATTGGGTGCTCATCATTTTTTCTTTGAGAATTTATGATTGATTAGAGTGTTGTAGTTATTCTCTTATTTTATGCTATTAGATCTGAAAATCCTTATAGTTATCAGATTTCAATTTTGATACATGCATTGGAAAACCAAAAGTGCTTCATTATTTTTGTTTTCAAGTTCATTGCTTGGAGGCCATTGTAGAATTTCTCATGCTTTGGATGTTGTCATTCTTAAATATTTACAAAGTTTGGAAAGACAATTGCTTGATTCTATTTTCTTAGTTGTGAAAGACTAGTCAATCATTTCTTTGAACATCTAAGTGGATTCAAACTTTTATGAAGTATTCCAAAAATTGAAAGATTCTTTGCATCTTTGATTTTCATTGTGCTTTTTAGTTCATTATTGTGGAAATTTAGGGATATTGCATTCTAGGAAGGAATTATTTCTTTTCATTATTGCTAAGATTCATTCTAGTTTTAAAAGACAAAGAAAAAGAAAAAATATACTTACAATTTGGTGTTTTTTATTTTGTGATTCTTGTTGGCATAGTCAAAAGAGTGCTTCGTTTGTCTTTTTTATTGATTTTGAGTTATAGGGGTACTTGTCTTTTTCTACCATCGGAAACAATGGAATTTCTCCTTACCTTAGATAGATTTCATCAAAATGAAAAAGAAAAAATTTGCATTATGCATATAGCTTAGGTTTGCATTCCGTTAAAATTCCTATCTACCGACTTCATGGATTCACCTAACCGCGAAAGATAAAATTTACGGTACAATGTTAGGTTAAAAATTTCTAGTAACTTGTGTGACAAGTTAGTGATGTGTTCTGGCATCGTCAAGTGTGGCAGTTGTCGTTATCTTCCTGTACTGCATCCCAGGGGCCTATAGTTCTTCGACGTACAAACTGGTATATCGAATGGTCTTTCACGTACCCTTGGGTATATAGAAATGTTATAGCGTAATTTTCCACCGTGTGAGCATTAGGATTGTTTGGCCTTCAGGATCCATTTTATTGACTCAGATTCACATTATGTCCTCCAGAAACACATTTTTCCCTATTTTTGTTCCTATACGCTAGTTGTTCCACTATGGCCAGCGTGCAGGCAGGTTGTTTCACTATAGCCAGCGTACACCAAGTTAAATGGTAAAAATTAATAGATAATTACTTTTTACTTCCAAAAAGTGGTCTTAGGGTGACCTTTGGCCCTCCATATACCCTGAAACAACTTGATTCGACCTTTCACTTACCTTTGGAAGGCTATATATTGAGCTCTTATGGTGTATGGAAGGGAGGAGAAAGAGAGAGCAAGATAACTCTAGTGGATTTTTTCCGTGACTTGAGTCTACACTCATTGATCCTTGTTGTTGTGAACTCCTTATGTTCACCTACCAAACTCGTTTCATAGTTCGAGTTTTCCATTGCATGGGGGATTGAAGTGGTGGAGGCACAAGTGGAGAGACCCAGTTCTTGGTTCAGATTGGTTGCTGGAAAGAGGTCGTATATTGTACTTCTTGTTATTTATTAATGGAAATACTCATTTTCTCGTCCAATTGATGTTGTGAATGTCGTTAAATTACATTGGGTTACATTTGCTTATGATATCATGGATCATGCTATTGATTATGCTAATGTATTTCACATGTTATATGCACTTGCTTGTACTTGTTGTTGAGACTAATCTGCAGGTTCAAGTGTAGAGGTTGAAAGCTCAACGAGAATCTACTTCGAACATCCGGTTGAAGGTTGGTCTTTTCTCCATTATCTTAGCATTGTCATTTATATAGCATTGCATTGGGAATTGAGTTATTTTATGTTAGTCAGTTGTCTATTGTGGTCTACCCCAAGCCATAGGAAGTTTTCTTCGTAACAGAAATGGCGACTCCACTGGGGAGAACCTCCATTTTTGGGGATTTTTAGGCATTTGTCCTTATTTTGAGTTATTGTTTGTCGAGCTTATGTGTCATTGATTGGCCGTCAGGATCTATAGTAGAAAAATAGATTTTTCTCGGTTGTTTGACCTTTTTGGGGCTCATTTTCCTTTCCCTGTACACGGGTTAACCTAGTTTTGACCGCATCTACCCGCCTCTGTGTGAACTGTAGCCCGCGTCTACCCGCAACTATTATTTGAACAGTTGCATACAACTCCAGGATTGTTTGATTTGTGGCCTTGGGTGGTTGTTGGGTTGATTTTGAGTGTTCTTGAGTCTTAGTTGGTCTATTTCCTGACTATTCCATGCCCTGTTTGTGACCAGAAACTCCTCTTTCTTTTAGTTTTTGACCTTTTTTATTTTTCACAATTTCTTGTTTTATAGCTCATTAGCTTGGTTGAGTCTTACTGTTTGGGATTTTTTGGGTTGTCTACTTGATATGCTCTCCATTTATTTACTGAATAGTTAGATTTTGCTTGCATTTTTTCATTTCATTATATTGAAAAAATACAAAAACATTGTTTTGTATTTTCCTTCCATTTATAAGAGAAAATACAAAAATATTTGATTTATGTACTGCATATTGCATCTGAGTGCTTGTGATTTCATCTAGGACTTGCTTTTGCATTTAAACTTTAAAGAGATGCATTTTATTTCGAATCATTGGATTGATTGTCATATTAGTGACATGCTTTTTTATTGAATAGATGAGTCTAGTGTTTTTCGGTTCTGCATACCATTGAGTCATAGACACCATCAGTTTCATGACCATATCCTTTGAGTAATTATAGCCATTAAAATCAACGCTTAATCTTAAAATTGATAAGAAACAATTTTTTTTTATAGGGTACACCAACTAGCTTAGGTTTAGAGTCTTGGAATAGATCATTGGGAGTTAACAATCCAAGACTATTGAACCAATAGTATGTGTCTGACCAGGGAGTGGTGAAACCCGTGATATACATCACTGTTCTCAAGAAGCTCTACTCAGACCAGAGTTAAGCACGAGGTCACGAGAGGTTGGTTACAGAAATACCCCTCCAATACCGGCTGAACGTGGGATATAGTTCCAGGATTTGTTCATGTACAGGTACTCTTGGGGGATTTGACCCTCTTGAGTTTTGGGCTTAGCTACCCTGCCCATACAATGGATCCCACCTGTGAATGTCTCTTTGAGCATTGGTTATATTGTGGTGACCTTAGTTGCTTTACCTAGGTATCACATAGGGCATTCATTGCAATTATTTTGTGAGTGTCCTGAGTCAGATAGGGGTTGGAAAGCACAGTTTCCTATTGTATAGGTATTTGACCGTAAGCACGCAGTGAAGTATGGGAACCCCTATAACTGATTCTGTTACCTCCGGTTATAGTTTGGGAGTCTCAAGCCTCTCCTAGGAGAGACATACCGGCTATAGTGTCGGGAGGTCCCTTGAGCCAGTCTTGTTTGTGTGCATTTGGTTGTAGTTTCTTTAGGTGTGTGCTCTTTGATCGATAGTTGGCCGTTAGGGGTCATTTAGATTTGTTGTTATCGTGGAGGAAGATCTTCCTCTCCTTAGGTCTCATCATTTTTCTGGTCTACCAGCCGACAAGGTAGCACGTCCTTTTAATAAGAGACGTCGGAGGATCCCCTTCGATCGTTTTGATACTTTTGACGAACTTCAAGATTACATTATGACTTTTGCATTTGGTACACCGAGAAGAATTCCCGTGACTCCGTCAGGTGAGGTCGATGGAAAGACCGTTCCTTCCACCCCTAGGGAGTTTGGAGAGGAAGGTTCACCCCCACATGTTACTTTTTCCAATTTTGGGCCATACCCTCCCCCGAAGCCTAACCCATCTCATGGTACACACACACAAGTATTCCGATATGGGATGCCAGATCTTAATAACGTCACAAACCCCTTGACCACTAATCCTTCTTCACTTGGTATTCTTATTCTTAATTCGAATAATGCATCCACCGCCGGGTAGTCAAGCTAATACTAGCCATGGAGCTGCGGGCACTGCTCCCTCCAGAGGCGGCTTTACCTATTCTTCTCCCTTCGGGGGCGGCATAACCTCTTCTGCTCCCTCTGGGGCTAGCGCATCTGCTTCTGCCCCATTCGGTGGCGGTACGACCTTTTCCGCTCCATTTCAATTTACATCTGGTCATGTCCCTTCAGCTTCTACAGTTGTTGGGGGTGGACCACGTCCTAAGACTGCCCCTCATTTTAGTGGGAACACTTCACATAACACGACTCACATTGCACAACCTAACACGCATGTTTCTACTCATATACCTGTGACTACAACTACGATTGCTAACCAGCATGTCCCTCCCAACATTGGGGGTGGGCACATTCCCTACACTAGGGGTGGGCACATTCCCAACACTGGGGGTGGGCACATTCCCAACAATGGGGGAGGGCACATACCCTACACTGGGAGGGGCCATATTCCCAATGTTGGGGGTGGTAACATTCCCAATGCTGGGGGTGGGAACATACCTGATAATTACGGTCATTACTCGACTGCTCCTGCTACAGCTAGCACTTATATTCCCCATCAGTATGGTGGCAATCCTTCTTATAATGCATCCAGTTATGGCCCTTTACAACCCTCATAATTATGGTGCTTATAACACATATATACCATCGTACCCTCACACGGGTCAGGGTGGCGGCGGTTATCAGCCCTATGGTCATGGTCATGGATCATATCATCCGTACGGTCCGTAAGGTCATCCTCTTGTGGGAGCCTTAATCCATCTTCACAGCCACAGCTCCCATTTCTTGCTCGATTGAATCTACCAGATCTTTCGAATCTCATGAATGATCCGGTGTGTCATGATCCTTCTTGGCCTCCAGTCCCTACCAAGCTCCCTTCTGACATTTTGAAGCTCGAAGGGAAGAATGGTGAGGATCCGGGTGATCATGTTACGACTTTTCACCTTTGGTGCTCCTCGAATTCATTAAATCATGACTCTATTCATTTGAGACTATTTCAACGCACCCTCACGGGAGCAACCGCAAAGTGGTATGTCGAGTTTCCTGGGGGAATTAACAGGGGTTTTAATGAGATAGCTTTGGTTTTCTTAGATCACTTTCAGTTGTTGGTTCGCTACGATATTGGCATCGAGATTTTATCTACCTTCCACCAGAACAAGGCCACACACATATCCGATCATATTCAGGAGTGGCGTCGACGGAAGAGGTTAGTGAAAGACAACATTCCTCTAGAATTTTTGTTGGAATGGTTCCTCAAGTATTTGATTCCCTACATATCTAAGGATGTTTTGGTGTCTGGAATTACAACTGATGAACAAGCTATATTCAAAGCCCAGCAGCTAGATTTACTCTACGCTCAGTTGGGCATCCTGTACAATATCATTCCTGACGCACCGCGCTCACGTCATGAGCCCAAGCCTGTTCCTGGACCGCATGCTGATGGCATTGTGGGATACACGAGTACTCGACCTGTAGACTTGGTTAAAAATCAAATGCAAAATTTGTCTATTAGCCAGTCTACCCCCGGATAGGATCATGCCTCGTCCACTCCTACCCAATCGTCCGATGTCCATTCTATACAGATGGCGAATCCATCAGGTAACCAGCAACCTGGAGGAAAGAAGAAGGGGAGAAACAACCGTAAGGGTGGGAATAATGGAAATAATGGAAGTAATCGAAACACTCCTAGGAAAGAGAACACCAACCCTCCTCAGGATAGCTGAAATGCTGGTGGGGACCGTAAGCCGAGACGTAAAGTGAAATTCCCTTGCAAAATTTATGGGGAGGATCACTTGACTCACTTGTGTCCTCGAATTGAGGAAGCATCGAAGCATCTTGCACAGAGCCGAGCTGTGTTGAAATATCCCCTTCCACATCATCAGAATATGGCTTTGAATTCTCCCGTCACTAGTTATGGGACTAATGAAACTACAACGTCTTCTTCTCATGCCGGTGGCTACGGATGCGTGAACATGGTCCAATCTCAGGTTAGTGTTGCTACTCGTCAACGCGATTATGCTGCACCAAAACCGAATATGGGGAATGAACCTCCTCCTCCTCCTGACACTTCACTGCATATCGAGAAGCCCACTACTATGTCGCGGATACCGAAAGGTGTTCTTAAGCACTTGGTGCACAATCCCAATGCTCGAGCTGCCCAGAACTACTCCATTGTAGAATATTTGGGCCAAACTCTGTGTGCCATGTCATCTCTTGAGGTGTTATAGGCATGTCCTTCGCAAAGGAACACCCTTTTATCTTCTTTGGGAGTTCAGGATGAGAGTAGCCCTGGCATCATTAAATTCGACACTATTGATGTCCAGCCTCGCTTGCCTTACCATGTGGCTTTTCAAATCCATGTGAGGTGCTTGGATAAGTTCATTAAGCGTACGGTGGTTGACGAAGGTGCTTCCACCTCAGTAATGTCGTTGGATTGTTGGAAATCTCTTGGGTCTCCTCCCTTGTCAAAGTCTATGATGATGCTTACTGCATTCAATGGTCAGTCATTTAGGCCGCATGTTATTCTCCCTTCCCTTTAGGTTCACTTGGGAGGGAAATATGTGCCTATTGAAGTCGAGGTGGTTGATGCGCCCATTGACTACAACCTTCTTCTGGGAAGGAATTGGATCTACGCAATGAAAGCGGTCGTATCTTCCATGTTTAGAGTTATTTGCTTTCCTCACGAAGGCAAAATCGTGACGATCGATCAGCTAGACTTCCCTAGTTCTAATTCCATAGCATCACCAGGAACTGTGGTTCCCCATATCAATGATTCTCATCTAGAAACTAGGAACATTGGTGTAGGATTGTATCCATCCTTGATGGGATCATTCGACTTTGTTGCACCAATTGCTTTTATTGGAACCATTTCCGATAGTGCGCCATCCTCATTGAATAACGTACCTTTCCAGACCTCGTATTTTAATGATTTGTGGACTTTACCATCCACGAGTACCTCGTCCAAAGACATTTCACACATTGGAATGACCATGCCATTATCTGCAACTGAGCTTTCATACCATGAAATTCAAGAATCTACCGCAGAGCCGGATCCCTCCTCTTCATGGACAGAAGAGGAAGATCCCGTTATGCCACTGGCATGGGTAGCCGACTTGTCTTGCTCACACGATTGTCTTGATGGTACTTTGCCTTCAGATGAATCCGTCAATGAGGCCATGTGTGGTAGTGAGAGGCCTTCAGAAGATTTGCATAACCACTCTTATTTTCTCCCTAACCTTGATCTCATTGAGCGAGAAGAATTTAGGAGGACTCTTGCTGAGAGGGTTGGACACCCTATGGCTCCTTTGGATTCACATGGGATTTACGCGCAAGGGAATATGGCCAATATTTCCCCAACCATACCGATCAACATATCTCGCACACCCGAAAAGATAGATAACGTTTATATCGGTGTTGATTGTTCTCCTGATGAGATCCGTATATACACCGAACTGTTCAAGGAATTTTGGTATGTTTTCGCCTGGTCATATGAGAAGACGTTGGGAATAGACCCTAGTATTGTCGAACATGATATTAAGACATATCCCAATGCTAATCTAGTTCGGCAACAACTTCGTGCTATGAATCCTAGAAAGGCAACCGCGATTAAGGCAAAGGTGGAGAAACTCCTTAAAGCTGGTTTCATCTACCCGGTTCCTCTTACTGAATGGGTGTCAAATCCTGTTCTTGTAGATAAGAAGCAAGGAACCATCTGTGTATGCACGGACTTTAGAGATCTGAACCACGCATGTCCGAAAGACAACTTTCCCACACCATTCATAGATCAAATCTTGGATGTGTGTGCAGGAAGCGAGGTTTTTTCGTTTATGGACAGTTTCTCGGGATATAATCAGATCCAGATAAAGCCCGAGGACCAACATAAAATAGCTTTCATATGTCCTTGGGGTACATTTGCATACCGGAAAAATCCCTTCGGCCTTAAGAATGTCGGAGCTACATTTCAGCGTGCCATGACCTATGTGTTTCTTGACCTCAAGTGTATAGTGGAGGCATACTTGGATGATCTTGATGGCCATTCTCGTGAAAGAATGGACCACCCCAAGAACCTCCGTCTCATTTTCGAAATATGTCGGTGTTACAAGATTCGTTTGAATCCCAATAAGTGCATTTTTATCATGAGAACGGGTCACATTTTAGGGTTCATAGTTTCACAAGAGGGTATAAGAGTCGATCCTCTTAAGGTTGAGGCAATACTTCGATTGCCTCCCCCGCGTAACTTAATTCAACTTCAGAGCCTCCAAGGGAGAGCCACTTTTCTATGACGCTTTGTAGTGAATTATGCTAGTCTCACCAAAGGTTTTGCGCGATTGTTGAAGAAAGATACATCGTTTATTTGGGATGAGTGAGCCCAGCAGTCTTTCGATGCTTTGAAGAAGGCTTTGGTATCGGCCCCTCTACTTAGTCCACCCGACTTTGCTAGATATTTCTTGCTTTATGTGAGCGCGTCTCTTGAGATGATTGGCATGGTCTTAGTTCACGTAGATGATGTGCTCCAAGAGCATGTCATATATTATCTTAGTCGAAATTTAGTAGACATTGAGTTGAGATACACTCACATGGAGAAGTTGGCACTTGCAACTATCCATGCAGTCCAACTTTTACGGCATTACATCATGCTTAGGAAAACCACTGTCATAGCACACATCAATCCATTTCATTTCGTTCTGTCACGGCATCTAATAGGGGTGAAGTATAATAAATGGATTGTCATTCTTCAGGAGTTTGATCTCGATTTTGCTTCGGCAAATTCAGTGAAATCCTTGGTTTTTGCTGAGCTCGTGTCAAATTTTCCACGACTTGATGAGGACATCATCCATGAAGATTCCTTTGTGGACGTGCATTTATTTCTTATCTCATCGATGGACCCTTGGTATGGGGATATCATTATATATCTCCAAACTCTGAAGTTCCCTTCACAATACTCACAGGATGAACGACGGCGTGTGAGACACCAAGCTAAGGATTATGTCATCATCGGCGATAATTTGTATTGTCGAGGAAAGGACTCTATCCTTCATCGTTGTTTGACTCATGAAGAAGTGGAGTTAGTGTTGAATGATTACCACAACGGGCTGTGTGGTGGTCACTTATCTGGGCTTGCGACAGCCCAACGCATCATGTGAACAGGTTACTTCTGGCCTTCGATATTTAAAGATTGTATGAACGTTGTGAAGAGATGTCACCCTTTCTAGGTGTTTTCTCAAAATATACACTCGCATCCCGCGCCCCTTCATCCGTTCGTCACTGTCGGCCCCTTCACCAAGTCGGGGGTGGATTTCATGGATTGCAAATTAGATTCGGCTGGGGGGCATCACCATATCATTGTGTCCATGGACTGATTTTCCAAATGGGTTGAGGCCATGCCTACCATAAAAGCCAATGGGGCTACAGTAGCCCACTTCATGTTCAATCAAATTATCACTCGATTCGGTATCCCGAGAGAGATTGTCACTGACCATGGCAGTCACTTTCAGAAAAAAATGATGGCAGATTTGTCACGCAAGCTTGGGTTTCGTCAAGATCATTCATCTTCTTACTACCCCCAAGCGAATGGTCAAGTTGAGGCAGTCAATAACTCCTTAAAGAACATTCTCCAATGTACCATCCAGCAAAGCAAGAGAAATTGGCATATTATCTTATACCCTGCTTTGTGGGCATATCGAACCACAGTTAAGACTGCCACCTGTTTCTCACTATTTCATCTAGTGCACGGTGTGGAGTCTATGTTACTGATTGAATGCGAAATCCCTTCATCAAAACTAGCCATAGAGCTCCTTCCTGATACGTCAGATGTTGAGCAACGTTTGATCCACCTTGAGCAGTGTTGGGCTCCGGAATTGTCTTTTATAATGATGTTATTTACATTAATTTCCCATCCGATTTACCTTTATTTAATACATCTATGTTCAATAAGGCTATATTTTACTTTGTTTTATTAATTAAAATATTGTAAATGTAAACTGAGCCTAATATGTTATTTTTAGTGTATTAAATGAAATATTGTGCAAATCATAAGCATTTCGGTACTCCATCCGACCCTTCTTTCGGTATTAAGTTCTGTAACTGGGCTTAATGAAATGATTCACCAGCTTAACTGAGCTTGCTTCTTGTTATTTCAATTTAAACAGCTCATTTACTGTTCTACTTGCACCATAGACTAGTATGCATAAACCAGCTGGTGTTAGAATCTTTTAGGTTGCTTATTTTCATAGTTTATATCATTTTTTTGTCATCTGGACTTTAATATTTTCACCAAATGATTCACTAGCTTCAATACCTTCGTCTTCTGTTTTTTTATAATCATGTCATACCTGCATGTGGAAATAAAAAACTATGATGATAAGCTTTGGGATATTTCAAATTTCAAACAAATAGATGATTGAAGAATTAATATATTGAAATAATCATTGTTTTAAGATATTCATAAATTCGTTGAATAACCACATTGGTTTACATGCCACCTAATAAGATAAAAGGAATGATTAAATGGTAATTATAATTCAAAAAACAAACGTGACATCCATTAAAAAGGGCCACCATATGAAATTATTTTTAAAGTCATATGTAATTATTTTAAAAACCATATCCATCCAACGTTTCATACCATATAAATTAAATGAATGATTTGTTTGGTTTATTCCATATATTAAAAACTAACGGACTCTTTTATGCAGGTTCACGTGAGGATGAAGAGGGCTTGCATAATATGGATGAAAAGGCAGAGAATCTAGAACCCAACCAATCAAACTCAGCCACAACGTGAAGCTAGCACCCAGCATTCAATTTGGCAAACAACTCGACAGGAATTCCTCTCAGAAATCAGGTTTATAAACTAATTTCCGTTACGGGTCATTCGGACTGCCATTCGCACTAAAACATGGAAGATCATCCATTGTTATACTTCCTCTTCACCAATCCAAATTCCGCCACTTGAAAGAGTCATTTATATGCTTCTAGATGGTGAGGAACCTATCAGATCTCACCCAGAACCGTTCAAATGTGAGCAGCGTGCAATTCAAAGATTCCGTCAAAAACGTGTTTTCAACAGATAGCAAAATTTAGGGCTTGATTTACGAGCAGATGGAGGCGATAGTCCAAATTTCGGCACATGGGTTTTGTGCAGAATAGGCCCATTTAGGCCTTGAAGAGGAATTTTTCCAAAATTCAAAGCCATTTGGGAGTAGTTCGTGGTTCTCTGAAACCAACTTTTCTAGAATATGTGGTTGGCTGTTTTCTAAATATAGAAATTAGTTTTGACAGCTCAGGGACTTGGGGATTCAGTTCTATCCTTCCCCACTGGCATTTTTTTGTATAAATAGAGCCCCATAGGGATGAGAAGGGTGTGGTGGAATTGTCATTGTAACTATTGCCACTGTTGCTCACGTTTTTGCTGAGACACTGTAATTCATTTTTCATTAATAGAAGCTGGTTTCTTTCATGGTTGCAATCATCTGAGTAGCTAGCTGATAAAGAGTTGTGCCTCTGGGGGGGCCACTAGAGGATACAAGCTTATCTATTGTGTAGATCCGGATCTAACCTGTGCTTCCTATGCATTTTTGTTCTTTTGTGAGCTAATTATTATTTTCTGCAATTCAATTAATTAGATATTAGTTTGCTTGTTGTTTGCATTTGCTTCTGATCTAGAATAGATTCAATTTGCTCAGTAGTAATTAGCTTAGTTAACAGAGCTTTGTGTTTAGGAAATTTACTCCTGTTCTCTTGTTATTTAGTTCTTGCTTTGCTTTTATCTCATTTCTGTAGAGTTCATTAATTTACTCTTCTCAATTTCAATTCAATTAGCATAATAACTTTCAGTTCATTTTCTCTGTTTATCACGAATTTCTATTCTTTCTATCACCTCTCTGTCCCTCTTCAACTCGCTCTGATTTCCTTTCGTTGCAAGCTTAGAATCACGTCTTTGTCAAATCCGATTTTCCTCTGCTATCCAGACTCCGAGTATTCTCTGCGTTTTCAGAATTCTACCACTATTTGTTAACCATAATATAAACCCCCCCATTCACCGACAGAGACAGTGGTAGAAAGCTATAGTTAGAATAGAATAGATTACTATTGTTTGATTTCATTAAAAAGAGAACTAGAATAGATTTATTTCATTAGAGTAGTTTACTTGCTCATTTTCATTTACGTAGCATAGGATTTATTTGTCATTTACTTTCCTCATTCAAACGCAATTTGATTTCATAGATAGACGTTAAATAGATTTGCTTGAAATTAGTTTATTGCTTTATAGAATATCATTTCATTATGCTTCGACGATTCATAGATTAGTTATTGATAGGGTTAGATTAATTAGTTTACTTTCCATTAGTTTCCTGCTTTCCAGAATGCATTTGTTTACACTTGGTCCTTAGAATAATATTTTGATTTGCTTTCTACACATGCACAGTTAAACAGTCAAGTTGAGTTTCATAGATTAGGTAATTAGTTTACAAGTTCATAGTTAAATAGTTAAGGTGAATTTCTAAATCAGATAGGTAGCTTGCTCTTTAAAATGATAGGGTGTTTTTTCGTTCATAGATTAAAGCAGTTAGTTTGCTTTCTTTACAAGTAGCATAATTTCTTGCTTTAAATTAATTAGATCCCAATTACATAGTTTGAATTTTTGTATTGTTTTCATAGTTAATTGTACAATTAATAGATCTTCATTTCCACATAGGCGTATCTGCATTCATGAAATAGATTAATTTATTTATTTGCGAGTTTTGAATAGTTAATTTGCTTTCATTAGATTAGATCGCTTTCAGACCAAGTGAGTGCTTTCTAGATTAATCTTTGCAAATTCATTTCATAGAATAGATTAGCATAGCATTAGACTAGATTTGAATTCAAGTTATTAAATAGTTTCCCTGCTTTCATAGAATAGATTGAATTCCTGCATTTAATTTATGAAAGTCATGCATGTAGTTTAAAATCATGTAGTTGCATATTAATTTTAATATTGAATTGAGCAGTGAACTCTATGCTAGTATCAAACTTATTAAAACTCATGCTAAGGTAGTCCATTAGTTTGATAAAAGTATTGAAATATTAAATGAGAAATCAATTGCCAAGTTCACTTTCTATCACATGTTCTGTTTTCTGTGTCATTACATATTTTTCTGCTTACTTAATTTAGTTTAAGAGCCATATTAGAATGAATGGTTTTAATTAGTTATTTTCATTTGCGAGGATATGCTTTAGAGATAGGATTGTATTGAAATCAGTTTGAACATTTCATTTTTGCAATTATGTTAAAGCTTAAAATTTGAATACTTTGTAGATTTTAGATTTGATTGTATTTAGTTAGCATTAGGATCTTAAATATGAATTGAATTAATGATCACTAGATTAAGAATCTTAGTATTAAACATTTCGAATGATTTCTAGATTAGATCAGATCAGATTAGAATAGGCTTTTAGTCCTACACATATAGTGTTTGCATCTCACAAGCTAACTTTCCGGGTTGAAAATTAAGTGTTGAATTAGATAGTGCATATTTTACCCAGCAAGTAGCTTGACGAGCAACGTCGAGATGTCTTTGTGGCTACAGATGCCAACAAACGTCTTGTCAAGGTTCAATATGATAGGTATGTTTGTCCCCGGTGTTAGAAAAAACAGGATCGCAGAGCAATAACAATAAACAAAAATGTAAATATAATCACACACACATTATAAGACAAACACAGATATATCATGGTTCACCCCAAGATGGGATACATCCACACTAAAATTGCCAGTCCTTATTATTATATCGTCCAGCAAAAGTGAAGGGATACAACCTGCAGCACAACCGCTGCACTTCCTCTTCATTGTCTCACAGTCTCTCTTCCGATCTCAAAGATATTTACAATACATAAAACCTAATACATAAACCCTAGCCGTGTTACAATGTCTTTCTTTTATAAGGGAAATACAATGGGCAAATACCACGGGATACCCAAAACCATGGCCCCGAACCCCAAGGCTGGGACATGAGTGTACAGTCTTCTGGGGTGCACAACTGAGACAATATCATCTATGAGACTGGAATATCTGGCTCCACAACCAACAATCTCCCACTTGGAGACTGGTCACAACAACTCCACCGCTGCTGCACTTGTTGGACTTGGACTTGGCAACTTTATCCTCTTCACCTTCATGCTAGAAGGCCAACTGAAACCGAGCAGGAACTCAGTTTCTCTCTGGTAACTACCTTTGTGAACATGTCTCCAGGATTCTGGCTAGTATGTATCTTTTCCAGCATCAACAATTCATCTTCTAGAACAAAGCGTATGAAATGGTACTTTAGCTATATATGTTTAGATTTGGAATGGAATGCTGAGTTCTTTGCAAGATGAATGGCACTCTGGCTGTCACTATACAAACTGCTATTATTCTGCTTCTTACCCACTTCCTCCATTAACCTCTGCAGCCAAATCATCTCTTTACTAGCCTCTGTAACAGCAACATACTCTGCTTCCATTGTTAAAAGTGTAACAACCTTCTGCAGTCTCTAAATCCAACTTACTGTTGTTCCACCTACAGTAAACACATACCCTGTGGTGCTCCTCCTGCTATCCTTATCACCTACCATATCTGCATCAACATATCCCTGTAGAATAGTGTCTGAACCTCCAAAACATAATGCTCGAGTGGTGGTACGTCTCAAATACCTGAGAATCCACTGTAATGCCTTCCAATGTTCTTTACCTGGATTGTTCATATATCTGCTCACAACTCCCACTGCTTGTGCAATATCTGGTCTTGTGCACACCATGGCATACATCAAGCTGCCAACTGTTGATTGATAGGGAATCTTGGACATGTAATTTGTCTCTTCCTATGTCTTGGGACACATTTCCTTAGACTGAAATGGCTGGCTAAAGGTGTACTTACTGGTTTTGCATTTTGCATTCTGAACCTCTCCAACACCTTTTGTATGTACTCACTTTGAGACAATGTCAATTTGCGATTTTTCCTGTCTCTTGTTATTCTCATACCAAGGATTTGCTTTGCAGCACCCAAATCCTTCATCGCAAATGAATTAGCTAGCTTCCTTTTTAGTACATTTATATCATGCATGTTAGACCCTGCAATAAGCATGTCATCCACATACAATAACAAGATAATATATCTTTCATTGTCTAGCTTCTTGAAATAAACACAGTGGTCAGAATGACATCTACTATAACCTTGTTCTGTCATAAACCTGTCAAATTTTAAATGCCACTTCCTTGGAGCTTGCTTCAAGCCATACAAGCTCTTTTTCAACCTGCACACCAAGTTCTCCTTACCTTTGACCTCATACCCTTGTGGCTACTGCATATATATCTCTTCCTCCAAATCCCCATGGAGAAAGGCTATTTTTACATCTAACTGTTCAAGATGCAAATCTTCTACCACCACTAGACTTAAGATAGTCCTAATTGAAGTCATCTTAACAACAGGAGAAAATATTTCATCAAAATATATACCTTTCTTCTGTGCAAACACCTTTACAACAAGTTTGGCCTTATACCGCTTCTTATCTCCTTCTTCTTCCTTCAACCTATAAATCCATTTGTTCTGCAATGCTCTTTTACCAGCAGGAAAATGAACCAAATCCTAAGTCTGGTTTCCTACCAATGAGTCCATCTCCTCATTCATGCCTTGCTCCCACTTCTTTCTAGTTTCCACCTACATTGCTTCTTCATAAAATTATGGTTCACTAGCATCAATCATCAACAAATAATACATTGAAGGAGAGTATCATTCAGGGAGTGTACTAAATCTGGTAGATCTTCTTGCAGTTGCAGGAGTTTTAGGCACTTGCTGTTGTTCTTAATTTTTTGGCACCTTTGGAACATCATTTTCTGTAATTTCATCAAATACTGTGTTTTCCTTTTCTTGTTTCTTTCCCTGCAACTGATCTTTATACATGACCTTTTCATTGAATATGACATCTCTACTTCTAATGATTTTGTGATTTTCATAATCCCATAAACGACAACCAAAATCATCAACCCCATATCCAATAAAGATACATTTCTTGGATTTACCTTCAAGCTTTGTTATATTTTCTTTATCAATATGGACAAATGCTTCACAACCAAACATTCTCAGAAATGAGTAGTTTACCTTTTTATCTGTCCATGCCTCCTCTGGAATACCACCATCCAAAGCACTTGAAGTTCCTCTGTTTATTAAATAAACAACAGCATTTATAGCATCCACCCAAAACTGTAAGGGCAACCCTGCATGCAGTCTCATACACCTTGCACGCTCCATGATCATTCTATTCATCCTTTCTGACACACCGTTTTCTTGTGGTGTTCGTGGGACTATCTTCTCTCTACGAATCCCATGGTATGAACAGTAACTATTAAACAACTTGCCGCAGTACTCACCTCCATTATCATATCTAAGACACTTCAACCTTTTTCCTGTCTCATTCTCAACCAAATCTTTCCACTTCTTAAAAGTAGCAAACACATCATATTTCTATCTAATGCAATAAACCCAAGTTTTCCTAGTTGCATCATCAATAAATGTAACATAATAATGAGAGCCACCAAGAGATTATACCTGAGCTGGTCCCCGTACATCTGTATGCACTAGATCTAACTTTTCATTCTTTTTCTGTTTCCCAACCCTGAGAAATCTGACTCTCTTATGTTTTCCATAAACACAGTTCTCACACAATTCCAAACTTACCTGCTTCAAATCTGGCAGCAACTTCCTAGAGTGAAGAATTTGCATCCCCTTCTCACTCATGTGGCCAAGCCTATGATGCCACAATGTTGTATCTATTCCTGTGGAAGCTAAAGAGATAGAATGGTCAGTATTATGAGGACATAAATACAATGTACTTACTGTTGGCCCGGTTTTGCAACCAGGCTTAGTGCTATGGGCACCTGCTAACTAGTAGCAGCAGTTTCAGATAGAAATAAACAACTAATTAAACTAAACAAAACTAATCATGGATCTATGCAAGAATCTAAGCAAATAATGTAAACATTTAAAAAACAAGAACAAGAAAATATTAAAGAATGAATTTGTATTGAAAAATGGGGGCAAGCAAGTGCTTGCGATAATACCTTCAATGGTGAAGGTTGATGTTGAGCAACTCCCAAGATGAGTAGCTCCAAGCTCCAAGAGGTCTCCTTCTCCAAGGTTGCTTCAATGGCTAAAATGCTCAAGGCAGATTTCAGCAGCATAAGGATGAGATAATGGATGGATGTGAAATGAGGAGCCCCTACCACCTTTTTATAGGTTTTGGTGGTGACAAATACCATTTGTGGTTTTGTGGAAACCAATGGTATTGACCAACATGGTTTAGGTACTTTTCCCTCCTTTTTCCTTTTTTGAATAAAATTAATATTTTAATTCCCTTTTTAATATTTTTGGGAATTTGGACCCTTTTTTAGGGTTTTTTATGCTTTTCAGGAAAAATAATCTTTTTTAATGGAAAAAGGGGTGTACTAAGGTCTTTTGGTCACCTTTTGTTGGTTTCAGAGGCTCAGATGGTGGAAAAGTGGACAAATGGGTCATGTGAATAGGGAAATGAGCTAGTGAGCACTTTTTGGGTGTCAACAGATTGCCCCCTGATGTGTGAGGGCAGGAGCTCATCGTATGGCCGATAGACATCATAGTTCTTTTGTCTTTTTCAGGGGTTTGGGAAGGAGAAGAGATCGATTGGAGACTGGAGCCACGGCCCTTGGAAGCTGCAAGAAACAAAAAATATTACATAGCCTCAATATGAATGAGGAATAATCACTGATAATGGACGAGGCGGGCATTCCCATGCTCGTATCAAGACATATACATAACAATTAGTCCCAAGAAGGGGGATCTAATACATAAAGAATCTACTGGTACATCATAATGGTCCAGGGGGGACATTATTTTGGGATGTACTCCTGATCATAATGGATCTCAATAACTGATACACTGGAATAACTGAGGAACTGCTGAAACTGAAGGTGTCCAACATCTGTAGGGACTCAAAGACGATGAGTCATCTCTGAGAAATAATATAACTGTATGCTCAATGGAGTATGAAACTGGGGTACATCTGAATACTGTCGCCATGCGCAACCCGGATATCTATAGAAAAAGTGTAACTGGTTTTATCCATAGGAAGACTCTCGAATGTGGAGGAGTCAGGAGGTATCCGGGGTCTTCGACTAATAAGTGAAACGGACGAATACCCTGTGCGAGTCTCAACGATGCGATCAAGGTGTTGAAGTCGAGCATGTGAGAAACAATCATTTGGAGAGGCACTGAAGATTCCTCTCGAAATGATTCGTAGGCACTCATCATAAATGGTGATGAGTCCAAGACACAGGGACCTCTAGGTCTATCCTCTGGAATCAATGTGGTTGTCGTCGACAGAGGGAGACCAGCAATTAACAAGGCAATGATGTTTCCTTGATAGGAGCACGAGGTGTAAAACTGAAGTGTTGTAGTACTGATGGTAGGACTGACATACTTGTGGGAATGGGAAATAACTGGGTCAAAAAATGGGTAGACTCAAACTTCCTTTGTTCAGAGCATGATGACATGGTTGACCTGGCAGCGTAGGGAACTGACTTGTAGGTGTGGGGATCATTGCTTTGACTGAATGGTATATATTGACTCTAGGGGGGAGGACGAGCTGATAGGTGTCGTCGAGGAATTATCAAGGTGACATACTGCAGAATATTCTGAACAAAGGCGACCAAAATGGGGAAGCTGCCTAATGAGTAGATGTGATATGTCGTGGCGCCAAGAGGCACCATTGATTCCTTCTTCGTAGTTTTAATGAGCTCCAAGAAGGGATAAAAGTGTGCTCTGAAATTGTACGGTCCTGTGGATTTTGTGAGCCCAGGACGGCTCGTGCTCATGGTTGCTTTCATGTTTAGAGAGTCTGAAAGCGGTAAGTGGACTCTATTGGTGATCTTTTTCGTATTTTAGTCTCCAAGGCCCGAAAAAGCATAAAATGATGCAGATGGAGAACTCTTCTAGCCGATGTGACTAGAGTATTCCTTTTTCGTAATTAGTCTACAAGGTCCAAAAAAGGGGTAAACTTATACCAGGTAGACGCCCTTTTAGATACGTTTAACGAGTATGAAAGGAAACAAGGTTGCTCGGCAATCTTTTCATTGTTTTTAGGAGTCAGAAAAGAGCTTAACAGAAACTCCCTAAGTGCCTTCTTCGTAAAAAGGGGTTGCTTGGCTCGAAAAAGGGATAAAATTATACCGAACAAAAAGGTATTGATGATGGCAAGAAAATATCTCAAGCATCGTCATCAGTGCGGAAAACTGGATCCGGTGACATAAGGATTGTCGAAAACGGAGAACGGCCGATGTGGCACGCAAACCGAGGCTATGTGGCGGGCATGGAAAAAATGCCCGAAAACTCTAAAGGTGAGAGCGAGAAATGATCTCAAGCATCATCACGAGCGCGGAAAACTGAATCCGGTGATATAAGGCATGTCGAAAACGGAGAACGATCGATGTGGCACGCAAACCGAGGTGACGAGGGAAGCATGGAAAAAATGCCCTGAGAATCGGGACGTGACAGCGAGAAATGATCTCAACCATCGTCCCGAGCGTGGAAAACTGGATCCGGTGACATATGGCACGTCCAAAACGGAGAACGCCCGATGTGGTACGCAAACCGAGGTGAGGAGGGGGCGTGGAAAAATGCCCTGACAATCGGGACGTGACAGCGAGAAATGATCTCAAACATCGTCCCGAGCGCGGAAAACTGGATCCAGTGACATATGGCACGTCCAAAATGGAGAACGGTCGATGTGGCATGCAAACCGAGGCCACGAGAGAGGCCAAAAAATGGTCTAAAAATGGACCCCGTGAAAACGGGAAAAGGAAGGAACCTGCATGAAGTTCTCGCTGTGCTGATTCCAACGGTACCAACGGTTTGAGAAATGGACCTCGTATGGTACCGCAATGGTTGTTGGAAACTTGGTGGAATTCTTATAAATAGGGCGTGGGGCCCAAATGACTTGTCATTGTTACGTGCGAGTTTGATAGAGTTGTCAGAGCTATTTCTCGATTTCCGGGAGATTTCACCGTTGGTTTTCGATTTAGCGAGTTGCAGGTAACTCTATTTGCCTTAGCCTTGTCAATTATGTCTTTTTTGTTTGGCGGCGGGCCCCCGAAGGCCACGAAATTCCATGTTGACTCTCCAACGTGGAATATCGCGGGTTTCGGGGCTGTTCCCGCGATGAACCGCGCGGGTTTTAAGGCTGACAGTCGCGATGTTCATCGCGACTGCGAGGCTGGAACCCGCGATGTTCATCGCGGGTTCATGGGGGATAGTCGCGATGTTCATCACGACTGTCCGGCCAAAACCCGCGATGTTCATCGCGGGTTTTTGCATGGATCCCGCGATGGTCATCGCGGCTTTTGGTGGAAAAGCCGCGATGGGCATCGCGGATTTTTGTGTAAAATCCGCGATGGGATTTTTTCAAAAGAATTTTATGCTGGGGCTAAAAATTTCTTCTGTTTTCTGGCAGGATGTTGAGGAGACCACAGTCCTCGTGGCGGGAGCGAGAGATCGATGGTGATCTTATGGAGAGGATTCAGACTGATGCAGGGGTGAGACAGACTCTGGCTATGAGCGGACTTTTGAAGTTCGCTCAGATCCCGCCTATTTGTTCAGTGAGACGGCTCCTGAACAAGCTTGTGCGTTGGTGGGTGCCAGCGGAGGGTGCATTTATCATTGGGGGTGAGAGGTTAGAGATCACTCTCACGGATGTCTATTTTTTGACTGGGTTGCCTCGCTTGGGTGAGGTGGGTGATATCTTGCCGAGGTTGCCTCCAGGTGTAGATATGGAGGACCTGTTACAGACTTTCTGTGTTGATGATGCTGTTTTGCAGAACAGCTCTATTAGTCTGCAATCCCTACGTGAGTGGGATATGCGAGCTGTTGGGGCCTGCGTTCTGCGGATATTGGGTGCTTCTGCGCCACATCGTATGTCTGGGGGGAAGACGATGATGGTGGATTCTGTTCTTCAGGGTACTTATTATGCCTGGGGGCAGATGTTTCTGGCTGGTGTCCGGAGAGATCTGGACAAGGCCATTAGAGAGGGAGGCGAGTTTTGTTATGCCTCATTTTTATGTTGTTTTTTCTTCGAGCGGATGCCGACCTTGCGGCCACGGGTACCCATTCGTGCTGGTCTTTCGAGTGAGCCTCGTATGATGAGATGGGGGCAGATGATGCCTCGTGGTGGCGGTGGTGTCTGCGGTTACTTCACGGAGGATTTATATCAGCAGTGGGAGCAGATGCCTCTGGTTATTGAGGACTACCCTTATGCCGGCATGGACTATCGAGGTGACCCAGAGATGCCTCGTGCCCCAGGACAGGCCTGGAGTTTAGACGGTATGTTTTGTGTTTTATTTGATATTATATCTTATGTTGTTTGATTTATCATTGATGATTATTGTTGTATAGTATGTGATGGCTTACTTGCTTTGTGCAGATGTGGGTCCAGTGCCACCGCCTGACTACGTGGCTCGACAGGGGCGGGCGATGGTGGTCGCCCATCCACCTGCAGCGGTACCCCCTCCGCGTGGTGGAGGATTTGCGGCTCGTGGGTGAGGGGTTGGCCCTCGCGATGACGCCATAGAGGGTGTCAGACAGACCTTTGCCCGGATCCTAGCTGGACTCCCCGAGGATGGTTGGAGAGACCTGGATCGGGATATTTTGCAGGGTTGTTTCGGTGCGCCGCCTGAGTGGCAGTCGCTCTTATTGAGGACAGCGGTGCTCGTGGCGGGGCACAGGGATGGTAGACGAGGTGATCCGGTAGGGCCGGCTGAGAGGAGGATACACCTGCGGGACGATCCAACGGGGCCGGCAGAGCAGAGAGTTCGGGCTCGCCATGCCCCGGCGGGGCCAGCGGAGGAGGAGTCGGAGGAGGACCCGGAGGAGGAGCCGGAGGATCCTAGGGATCCAGATGAGTAGATGATATTGTATCTGCCCCCAAATGCTGATGAGCATATGGGGAAGCATTTTTGTATGACAGATGTATTTTTGTATATCGGGTGCTGAGGGCACCTATGACATGTTGACTATTTTGTTTATATATATATGTGGATATATATTTGGATATATTGTCGTGTATGCACGTGGATGAACCTTTGTCTTTTGTATATGCCTGTGGAGGCACGTGTTATGCACTTGGATGCAGTGTGTTGTTATTTATGTATGCCCGTGGAGGCAGATGTTACGCACGTGGATGCATTATTTGTTTTATGCCCGTGGAGGCACATGTTATGCACGTGGATGCATTATTGTTTATAGATATGACATGATGTGATTGGTGTGCCAGTCGAGGACATTGTTGGCCATATTATCTGCTACACAATTGAGGTGTCTTGGGACATGTGTGAATGAAATGGATTCAAACTGTCTAACCATTTGTTTAGTGCACAGGAATTTTCTGAAAAGACAGGGATCGCGTACCTGGTAATCATTGTTGAGATGGGAAACTAGGAGCTGTGAGTCCAAGAAAACGTTGAGGTGACGGATGCTCATTTGGAGAGAAGCGGCCAGGAGACCGGTCACGGCATCGTATTCAGCTTGATTATTGGTAGCGGCACCTAAACATACTCCGTCAATGTGAATTAACTGATGTGAAGGGGAGTATATTACCCAAGCTGCGGAGGCGAGATTGGGAGACCAACGGCTTGCACCATCAGCGAAACCGACATGGCAGAGTGGAAGAGGCTCCATCTGTGGTCATGCAGAGAAAAACAAATATTTAGGTTTTTTGAATTTTTTGTGAACAAAGAAAGTATGCCTATACTAAAATGGATGATGGTGTCCATCAGATTTTCTATGGGTAAAATCGTTTAAGGTACAACCCGTTGCGTGGGTTGCGTAGAGGATTGCCTTCTGAATTGGTCAGAATGTATGCCCCCTGCCCGAGGCAGGTGTGTATGATGTAGGGGCCTTGCCACATAGACACGAACTTTCCCTTTCCGGTTTTATCATGAGCTTGATCATAAGCGAGGACAAGGTCTCCCTCAGAAAAGGTTCTTGGGTGGACGTGTTTGTCGTAACTTAGTTTCGATCGTTGTTTAGCTGCTTCCATGTTTTGAATGGCTGTGCACCGATCTTCATCGGCCTGCTCTAGGAGTAGTAAACGTTGCTCGATCGGGGAAGTGTCCGGTAGGAGTTCAACAGCGATATGTAAGGCTGGGATCTGGCACTCAATAGGGAGGACGGATTCGACACCGTGAACTAAATGGAAAGGGGTAAAACCGGTGGCGGTTTTGGTTGAGGTGCGGTAGGCCCATAGTGCCAGGAAGAGCATGTGGTGCCAATTGGATTTGTGCTTGTCTACAGTACGTTGGAGAATGGTCTTCAAAATTTTATTGATCGCTTCGACTTGGCCGTTTCCTTGGGGATAGTAAGTGGAAGAGAAATGGTGTTCAAATTTCAACATGGTTGATAATTTCTTCCAGACGGCATCTTCGAAGTGAGAGCCGTGGTCAGAGACTAGTTGCTGTGGTACTCCGAAACGAGCGATAACATGGTTGAAGAAAAACCGTGCTGCAGTGTTGACTTTGCAATTATAGGTCGGCATGGATTCTGCCCACTTGGTTAAATAATCTACAGCCACAATGATGTGTTTGTGACCACCGGCTGACGTGGGGTTGCAGTCGAGGAAGTCGATGGCCCATTTGCAGAATGGTCCAACAGTGATGACTGGATGAAGGGGGGCGGGGGGGGGTTCTTGCTTTGGGGGCAAATAATTGGCAGTTCTGGCAATGCTTGACTGCAGTGATGCAATTAGTAAACAATGATGGCCAAAAATAACCGGCCCGGATGATTTTCTAGGCGGTGGCCATGCGGGAGAAATGGCCTCCGCAGGCACCGCTATGACAATCATTGAGGACTTGTTCTGCCTCACTATGGGATAGGCAGCGGTGTAAAATGGTATCAACGCCGCGTCGGTAAAGTACATCCCCTATCAAGAGGTATCGGGGGGTGTGGTGCCGTATGCGACGACGTCCATCACGATCGATGTGTGGTCGAAATTTTTGCGTACGAAGGTAAGTCAAAATGTCTCCGTACCAAGGGTCGTCAAACGAAATGATGAAGATCTGCTCGTCAATCAGGTCCGTTTTGATAACGGGTGATGTCGAAGAGGATGGGAGGTCAGTGATGAGGTGAGCCAGTGCGAGGGCTTTAGTGCTTTTGGGAGTTCTGAAGGTGAGGTCATATTCCTTGAGGATAATGACCCATTTAGCAACACGACCTTGTAGGAGCCACCGGGTGAGGAGATAGACCATAGGGTTGGAGTCGGCCATGACCATGGTATGACTGAGTAGAATGTAGTGTCGCAATTTTTGTACGGAAAAGACTACAGCTAGGGCTAATCTTTCCTCGTATGCGTAATGCAGAGATGGGCCAGACAAGGTCTGGCTGACGTAATAAATCACATGCTCTTGGTGGGAGGCATCTTCTTGGACCAAAACTCCGGACACAGCATGTTCAGATGCCGAGACATAAAGGGTGAAGTCTTGAGAGAAATTCGGTGGGGATATCAAGGGGGCTTGTGTGAGAGCTTTCTTGAGGGCTTCGAATGCCGTGTCTGCTTGCTCATCCCAAACAAAGGGTATGTGGGTACGAAGTAAGCGTATGAAACCGTGAACTTTGGTTGCATAATCAGGAACGAAGCGCCTAAGGAAATTGGACCGCCCCTGTAGACTTTGGAGCTGCCGAAGCGTGCGAGGAGGTGGAAGTTCTAAGATGGCTTTGACTTTCAGGGGATCGACAGTGATTCCGTCTTGGGAAACAATGAACCCCAATAAGCGGCCTGCCGGGACGCAAAAGACACACTTGTGTGGATTCAAGCGGATTTTATATTTGCGACAACGCAGGAAAACTTGCCGGAGGTCGTTAAGGTGGTATGATCATTTTCGGGAACGAGCTGTGAGGTCGTCAAGATAGACTCGCAGGATATGGACCAAGTCGTGAAAGCAATAGGTCATGGCTCGCTGGAAAGTGGCACCAGCATTTTTAAGGCCAAATGGCATGACGCGATAGGCAAAGGTGCCCCATGGGGTGGTGAAGGCAGTCTTGTACTGATCCTCCTTGCGGATGTGAATCTGGTTATATCCAGAAAACCCGTCCATGAAGGATAGGACTTCATGGCCCGCACACTCATCAATGAGTTGGTCAATGAATGGCGTGGGGAAATTGTCTTTTGGACAAGCGTGGTTTAAATCACGGAAGTCAGTGCATACTCTAAGAGTGCCTTGCTTTTTGTTGACGGGAACGGGGTTCGACACCCAGGTGGTGTATGGAATAGGGTAAATGAATCCTGCTTTGCGAAGTTTCTCGACCTCAGCTTTAACAGCGGGGAGCTTGGAAGGGTGAATGGGTCGCTGTTTCTGATGAACAGGGGGTACCTCAGGCCATGTATCAATGTGGTGCTCTATAATGACGGGGTCGAGACCAGGAATCTCGGTATAGGACCAGGCAAAGACATCACGGAACTCTTGAAAGAGCTTTTTGTATGCCTGAGTTTCTGCTTGAGTGCAAGATGCGCCCAGCGAGATGAGCTCAGATTTCCCTGGTGTTGTGGAAATGTCTATCTGTATAGTGGGGGAAATGTTTAACATGTTCCCTTCTTCAAAGGAATCCGGTGCTGGGATGGGGTCCTTTAACCAATCGACCTTGGTGGGTATGAAATATTTCGATTCGACCGATAACTGGTTGGATGCGGTGGATGTAGATGCTTCTGGGAGGAAGTACGAGCGATGATGCATATCATCCCAAGGGTAGTCGGGTGCAGTGAGTGTCTCCAAAATTTGCTCATCAGTATTGAAGTAGTCAGACCATAAATCAAGGGGTTCTAGTTTGAAAGTTGTTGAAATCATATATATTGTATTGACTTCTTTCGACGAGGATGATGGCGGGGGGTAGATCTCCTCGATGAGGGGAGGAGATATCTCCAAATCAACATTGTTTAACTCATACAATGCTGCTCTATAGTCAGGGAGATCGGGACAATGGTGAGAGTAGTGGCCGTAAACACTGCATATGTCACAAGGATGGTTGGTGCGCAGTGATCTGTCGCGAGGCTGAGGAGGTGGCTCAAGTCTAACGACTGGGATGCCGGCGTTGTACCGGTTGGAGGATGACATTTGGTGTCGGCGGTGGAATGGGAGGCGAAATATACCACACGGGTAATCCCAATGTTAACCCGGGTAGACTAAGGGTAGCCATAATCGGGGCGCTTACTACACCCGAAGGAGGAAATAGAAAGGGGATGGTGTGGATGGGTGTAACACCGATGTGACTCGGTACCAATGGTGGTTGACTACCGGGTGTTTGTGTATTCTGTGAAAGAGTACAGAGGTTTGCGACATGGGTCTCTGGTGACGGTGGTGGAATGGCCTGGAATGTAGAGGTCATTGGTGTATCTGAGTAAAGTCCGGGTCCCACAGAAGACACAAAGGAGGTAGTTGCACTAGAAGCGGGTTGTTCAATCATGGGAAGAACATTCTCGGGTGCTGCAGGGGCATTGGGATCATAGTAGGTGAGTTGGTCGATTTTGACCACGCGTCCCTCGTGGGGGAACATCATGGTGCGAAAAACGGATGAGGCGACCGCTTTCATGGCGTACATGTAACTGCGGCCAAGTAAAAGGTTATAATCGAGCTGGGCATTAATGACCTCTATGTCAATGAGCACAGTTTTCCCACCTAATTGGACGGGGACCTTGGGTAGTAAACCTTGAGGCTGAGCTTACCGACCGTCGTAGGCCCGCAATGCAGTAGTGGATTGCTGGAGAGTAGGGGATCCCAACTTCTGCCAAACAAATGTGGACATGACGCATGTGGACGCACCCTCGTCGATGATACATCGATGGATGACAAGATTTCGAATAGAAACAGAAACTTGGACTGCTATGGTGGAAGGCAGATGTGGTTCGGACTGGTCCAAATCAAAGGTCATCAATTTCGAATCATTTGGTTCAATTGCCCCGGTGGCGGAAAGTAAAGTCTTGCACTGCGTAGGACAGTTTTTCAAGACTTCTAACGCAGACATGGCTGCGGGAGATTGAGCTAGGTCATCTACGATGTTGTAATTTGACGCAGCCCATGCATTGGGGTTGTTGTTGATACGGCAGAGTGGGAAACGAGGTATTTTAGATGCTCCATCGAGTGGAAGAGGTGGTATCCGTAACGTCTGATCGGTGGGATGAGCGTTAGTATCCTTATCGGCGGGGGGAGCTTCGGAGGTAGGACCATACTGGTTCCGACGGGTTTGGATATTGACGTCGGCAGTGGACATCATCAATAAGTGGTGAGTGCCTGAATCAAACATGGGTTGATCAGGAGCGGCGTAAGTGATTTGTTGTGGTTGCACGTTGCCCTGTGGGGGGGCTAACGGCTGAGTGTTCACCACTCCTTGTGTTGGAAAAGGGTTTTGTAGGACCAAAGGTTGTTGTTGAGGTGGAGGAGGGTTGGGTGGCGGCTGAGGAGCCGCCTGCCCTTGACGATGGGCGTCATCTGTCCATAGTTGTCGAGCTCGCTCCAGATGTGGGCAAGCGTGGGTATAGTGGCCATAGACACTGCAAATAGAACAAGGATGGTTTGTTCGTAAATTAGCATTTTTGGCTTGCTTAGGTGGCCGATCAGGATTCTGATGAGCAGGCGCCGCGTTATTGTTTTGCGGAGGATGGGTAGGTTGTGGAGCTTGGTTATGGTTTTGGTTGTTTCCACGGTTATGTCCTCTTCCGCGGTTTGGTTGCCCACCCTGATTGCGTTGGTTATTTTGGTATTGGGGATGATGTTGTTGTGCGTACACATGCCCTTGAGAATTGGGGGGATTCTGGGGAGCCGCAGGTGCAGGAGCAGGTTGCGGTGGGTAGTATGCAGGTGGAGCTAGAGGTGGTCCAGCTGCCTGTTGGGGTTGTTGGTACCCCTGAGCTGTTGGAGGTGTGAGATTAGCTGGGGCAGCTGGTTGTGGGTAATGCATCTGCTGTTGTGGGAACTGCATGGGGGTCTGTGTGGTAGGTTGAGTATAGTATGTAGGAGGTACATATGCTAATGGCGCTTGCCCATAACAATGTTGTGGACAAGAGGGTCCATGAATGTGATGGGTCTGGTTTGTTGGAGCATAAGAAGTTGTTGCTTCGGAACTGGATGTAGCCCTAGAGAGGTCTGGGGTGGGCATGGTGCTCACCATGCTGAAAGGTTTAGGTTGGGGGGTGATTTGGCCAATGATGCCATCAGCGGCATGTGATGCCCCCGGTGCGTCACCTCGTGAAGAGTCACCTCGTGGGGCGTCAGGTATGATTGTGTATAGATAACCCGACTGGGCGTAAATGAGATCAAACTGTTGGGCTTTGAGGATGGCCTCTTCTTCAGACTGGGGTCTTTCAGATGCCACATCCTTCGCAATAAGAGGGAGGAGGGATTTTAGAAACCAATCTAAAAAGATACGGTCGTCTAACTTAATTTTGCAGAGGCTTCGGCATTGACGCCACTCATGAATGTGGTCAGTGATGTGGGTGGTCGTGGTTTGTCTGCAAGACAGTAGGATCTCGACTCCTGCATCATAGCGGACAAGTAACTGGAAGAATTGTAAGAAAGTTGAGGCGAGAGAGGTAAAGGTGGCATGCGTCCCGTGGGGCTGCTCGATATACCACTTAGCCGCAGAGCCAGTGAAGGTGCGTTGTAAAAGCCGGAGGCGGATTGAGTCATCCACTATGGAGTTGGAGGAACACCATAAATGGAAGGACATGATATGGTTCTGGCGGTCTTCACCTGCCTTGCCCTCAAACTTAGGGATGTCAGAGGGGAGTTTGGTGGGCATGTGAGGCCACGCAGGATCGTGTCTGATGGGGTCATTTGTGAGCCTAGCTAAGTCTGGAAGGTTCAGACTCGCCATGTATGGTAAGCTAGCAGATGTGGTGACTGGAACTAGGACATGCCTAGTCATTGTGGTATGATGTAGGGGTCCAGTAGCGCCTAAAGGTATGCTAGGTATGGAGGGTATGTGCCCTCCAATAGGTGTAGTCTGGTATGGGCCAGCAACTCCAAGTGCAACATGGGTTACACTTGGGTTAGGAATAGGAGTGGGGATTCCTGGGATAAGGTTTGTGGAAACCAGAGGGGGTGTGACCCCTATGTTGGGTATACCCATAATAGGTGGTGGCCCTGTGGTGGGCATTCCTAAATGTGGAGTGTTACCCATGTTGGGCATACCCATGGGGGTGGTTGTTGCCATTCATGGCACCACCGCAGAAGGGTCTGTGGATGTCTCACCTATGGTGCTGGTAAACAGTGGATCAAATGGTGTTCCAGCCATAATGGTGGTTGGTGGTAACTCTGTGGGGTTTTTGGATTCTACCTCCAAATCAAATGTGAAGTGAGGTGTGTCAGAATCGGATGACTGTCTAGTTGATTGACGATGTGTCGAATCAAGGGATAAGGCTCTGCGTCCGTGACATGGAGAGCCAAGTGGACTAAACTCTGGGAGTTAGCCCTGTAGACGACGAGAGCGTCTAAAATTCTCAATGGTGAGAATTAAGTTTTTGTGTAAAAAATTTGTTTAAGTATCAGGTGGTGATATATTTTATAAAAGACTCAAAACCCTAATGCAACCAAGGGTGCAAGAAGGGGAGTGAAAAAAGAAGGCTCTCAGGCCAAAAAATCAACCTCAAAAAATGCACTTATTCTAGCAGCTGTGCTACAATAAGTGGAGGAATGCAACAAATGGTCAGAGTACCAACATGCAAACAGCTTCTATAAAAAATAGGTGTAACTAGACCAAGGGTGGGTTGAATCATGCAAACACCTAACTAAAAGTATTGTGACTCAAACAAACGATATCCTCTGCAAGGTGATGAAATCCAAGTCAGACAATATGAGTGTTGAGACAACGGCTAGATATCCCCCTACCAGGAGGGACACCGGGTAATCAATCCTAAAGAAAGGCTACTAGGATACTCCGTTCATGACATGTCGAGAAAAGGTAAATCTGTCGTTTGGTCCTTTGATCGCAATATCCCAATACAGGGATATCCCGAGAACTGCGAATGGTAGCCCTTCGGTTACTGAATGGATTTCGGTATTCCACTCAGGCTTCCGGAACCATCCTCGCGACTTCAACCCTCCTAGGGGAGAGGCCTTCCCACAAACCAGTTTTGACCGCGCCAAAAAGTACTAAGAGATTTTAGCTCCCTAATTGGACAACTTCTATGTCTCAGATGAAATAACTGAGGGGTGTTATTGGAACACCTATCCCCCCAATACTACCTAGCTACAAAGTTCTTTTAGTGTTCCCCAAGTGGGGTTTAAAAGTGTGTTGAAATTAGGGTACGTTTTAAGGCTTAGTTCAATTAAGTGATCGAGTGAGTGCACGTGAGGTATTGTAAACTGAACTTGAAAAAAAAGGTAAATGCTTTACAGGAAATTTTCAAAAAACAAAGGAGCTTTTGAAAATAAAAAAGCAAATATTTATGACTTTTTCAAATAATTTGAAATTAAATGCTTTTGCAAATATCAACTCAAAAAACAAAGGATCCTTTGAATTGTGAAAGCAAATAATAGACTTCTTTTAAAGAAATAAATGGACTTCTTCTTTCAAGGAAATTGCTAAGGGTAAGATTTTAAAGAAGTAAACAGGAAAATTTTTAATCTAGATAAAAATGCAAATTAAGTCTTTCTTTCACTTTCTTGAAGATTTTTTTTAAAAAGATTTCTAGATATGCATTTTAAATAGTAAAAAAAATTTCAAGGCTGTAAAATATGCAGAATTTAATACTGTAAAAAATGTGCTATGTGGGCAGGAAGTACAGTAAAAATTAATTTTTTAAAATCGGAATGGCCGAATGAAAAAATCAGCAGCGCGGGTTTTGACAGAAAAGCCGCGATGGACCGCGCAGGTTTTGGTCGCACAGTCGCGATGGACCGCGCGGGTTTCGGTCGCACAGTCGCGATGGACAGCGCGGAAAATGTCCGTGAAGCCGCGATGTGCAGCGCGCAAATAAGCTGAGAAGTCGCGGTGAACCGCGCGGAAAAGGGTCGCGCAATCGCGATGTGCAGCACGGTAAATGACCGCGATGCCGCGATGTGCAGCGCGGAAACCGGTAGAAAAGCCGCGGTGAAATACGCGGAAAAAAGGCCGAAAGCCGCGATGGACCGCGTGACTGTCAGGCTAAAAACCGCGAGGTGAAAGTCGTGCACGGAAACCGAAAAATGAACCCGAAAATTGAGAATTCCGGGCTGTTAATGGCAATAGATGAGGCCAAAACTTAGAACAGCAATGGATCTGCTGTCTAAGATGGCAGATCTATGGATCTAAAGGTTAAAAACTAATAAAAAACTAAGATTAAAAGCAAAACTAGAGATCTATTGTTCAAAACCCAGCGGAGTCGCCAAAAACTGTTGGCCCGGTTTTGCAACCAGGCTTAGTGCTATGGGCACCTGCTAACTAGTAGCAGTAGTTTCAAATAGAAATAAACAACTAATTAAACTAAACAAAACTAATCATGGATCTATGCAAGAATCTAAGCAAATAATGTAAACATTTAAAAAACAAGAACAAGAAAATATTAAAGAATGAATTTGTATTGAAAAATGGGGGCAAGCAAGTGCTTGCGATAATACCTTCAATGGTGAAGGTTGATGTTGAGCAACTCCCAAGATGAGTAGCTCCAAGCTCCAAGAGGTCTCCTTCTCCAAGGTTGCTTCAATGGCTAAAATGCTCAAGGGAGATTTCAGCAGCATAAGGATGAGATAATGGATGGATGTGAAATGAGGAGCCCCTACCACCTTTTTATAGGTTTTGGTGGTGAGGAATACCATTTGTGGTTTTGTGGAAACCAATGGTATTGACCAACATGGTTTAGGTACTTTTCCCTCCTTTTTCCTTTTTTGAATAAAATTAATATTTTAATTCCCTTTTTAATATTTTTGGGAATTTGGACCCTTTTTGAGGGTTTTTTATGCTTTTCAGGAAAAATAATCTTTTTTAATGGAAAAAGGGGTGTACTAAGGTCTTTTGGTGACCTTTTGTTGGTTTCAAAGGCTCAGATGGTGGAAAAGTGGACAAATGGGTCATGTGAATAGGGAAATGAGCTAGTGAGCACTTTTTGGGTGTCAACACTTACCATGTCTCCTTTTGCTATCACCATTGATCCTTTAGTGATCTTCCACCACTTTTGTCCAAATGTAGATAGACAGCCGCCATCTCCCAACTTCCCTGTTGAGATCAGATTTCTTTTCATAGCAGGAATATGCCTAACATCTTTTAACAGCCAGTCAGTTCCATTCTAACTTTTATCCATACCCTACCCATTCCAACAATTTTACATGGCTCATCATCACCCAATAAAACATGTCCAAAATCGCTTGGAACATAATCATGAAAGTATTTCCTATGGGGTGTACCATGACATGAAGCCCCAGAATTTACTACCCAATAATCACTAGTATTATCTAATGCAAGAATCAAAGCATCTTGTAACACATCACCTGCTACATTTGCTTCTTGGGTAGTTTCCTTATGTGCATCTCCTTTCTTCTTTAGAGATCTGTAGTCTTTCTTCAGATGTCCTTTCTTTCCACAGTTCCAGCACTCTATCTTTTCTAGTCTGGAATTGGATCTGCCCGTTTTAGACTTGCCACGATTACTTTGGATCTTTCCTCTCTCCTTTTGTCTTCCTCTGCTCTCCATGGTGAACACATTACCTGATGTCTCACCTGTGCTTTTTCTTTGCATTTCCTCGCTAAGAATAACACCAATAACATCATCAAATTTCAAGGTGTTTGAACCAGAGACAGAGTTACTTACAGCCATGACCAAGCTATTCCAACTTCCTGGCAATGAACACAAGATTAGAAGATCCCTAACCTCATCATCAAAGTTCACATTTATAGAACTTAGTTGATTTTTAACCATATTAAACTCATTTAAATGATAAGTAATAGATCCACCTTCAGACATCTTCATATTAAATAAATGCTTCATGAGAAATACCTTGTTGGAGGCCGAGCGTTTTTCATACAGCTTACCCAATGCGCTCATCAAACCCTCTGTTGTCATTTCTTTTGAGATATTGAAAGCCACCGACGAAGCCAGGCTCAGTTGTATTGTTCCCAAATCCTTTCTGTCAAGAACCTCCCATTCTTCGTCCTTCATAGCTGACGACTACTTTTCTCTTCCTCCCAACGTAGGAATAGATCCTTCTGGTACAGATAGTCCTCCATTTGCATTTCCCATAACTGGAATTTTGGGTCGTTAAACTTCTCGACCTTAAACTTTCCTTCTTCCGCCATTGCTCCCACTAGAACCATAAACCCTAGCTTCATGCGGGTTTATCTGCCAAATAGACCTTTGGCTCTGATACCAATTGTTAGAAAAACAAGATCGTGGAGCAATAACAATAAACAGAAATGCAAATATAATGACACACGCATTACAAGAGAAACACAGATATATCGTGGTTCACCCCAAGATGGGCTATGTCCACACTGAAATTGCCAGTCCTTATTATTATACCGTCCAGCAAAAGTGAAGGGATACAACCTGCAGCACAGCCGCTGCACTTCCTCTTCACTGCCTCACAGTCTCTCTTCCGATCTCAAAGATCTTCACAATGCATAAAACCTAATACATCAACCCTAGTTGTGTTACAATGCCTTTCTTTTATAAGGGAAATACAATGGGAAAATACCACGGGATACCCGAAACCATGGGCCCGAAAACTGTTGGCAAAAACAGCCCCAAAAACATTTCTTGGGGGCGTTGCCCCCAAACCCCAAGGTTGGGGCATGAATGTACAGTCCTTTGGGGTTCATGGTTGAGACAATATCATATATGAGACTGGAATATGTGACTCCACAACCAACACCCAGCAGTATGTTGAAGGTGACTTGGTCCTCTTGTATGACCAAGCTAAGGAACCCCTGGGGGCGGGCAAGTTTAACCCCATGTGGCACAGTCCTTACATAGTGAGGTGTGTCCTTGAGAAAGGAGCCTACGGATTGGAAGACTATGAGGGGAACGCCTTGAAGGAGCCTATAAATGTGCTCTACCTCAAACGGCATTATGATTGAGCTTCTAACTTGAGCTAATACGTTTTGTATACTATTGTATAGTTGCTTCTGTACATAGTTTAGTTTTTCTTTTGGTTTTTCGGATCTACTGATTCGCTTCTGTTTGGTTGAAAAATGTTAGAGGAATCTCCTGTGTTTTTGGGATTCGTGGATGGTGTTAGCCATCACATGTAGCAACTTGCTTCTGCTGCATGGGTTATTTATTCATTGGACCATCAAATTGTGTCTTCAGGAGGTGCATGTCTCGGTCCAACATCCAACAATGTGGCTGAGTACAGTGTCGTAGTTGAGCTACTTCGGGATGCCATTTCGCATGGTATCCAGTCTTTAGAAGTCCGCCTGGATTCACAACTGGTTGTGTCTCAATTGAATGGTCGGTATCGCGTGAGGGATCCTGCATTACTATGGAGGTTCTTAAGGGTAATACTCTTGGAGCGACATTTTGTTTCCATTACATACATTCATGTTCCAAGATGTTTTAACCATGTATCTAATGTATATTCTAATTATGTCCTATATTGGAATTTGTTACATCAATAAAGAAGCATAAAAATAAACATCCATTCACACATTTGTACATACACATATAGTAGAACCGGAGAATCATAGTTTTTTATAAATAATATGTCCAAAAAGGTAGTGTCACAATACAAAACTGGAGCTCGTAGCTCTCAAAATATACATAATCGATACAAAATATGGGACTCTGAGATATCTAATCCCTAGGAGGAGGCATAGCTCCCTCGGCAGGATGTATCTGATAATAATAATGTACTACGTTGGCTATGCACTGCAGTAACCGCACCCAGGTACCCGGTACTCCCACAACATGGCGCTGCATCGCCTCTGGCAGTTGCTCTTCCTCGATCATGGGTACTCATGTAGTCATACGAGACAGGCTGACCCGTACGGTCTCTAGCGTGCGCTCTGCAGCCACACCAACTACCTCTCCACCCCTGCCCCGTCAACGATGTCTCGGGAAACCATCTGGTCTTCGTGGACCAGTATCTGTGAGCAAACAGTAGAATGTTAATACGTGATACTACACCAAAAATATTTTTGCATATAATAAAAAATCCCAAAAAATTAAATACGCAAAACATAAAAAGAGTAACATACCGATGTCTTTGAATACGGCCCCTGGAGGAAGCGGCATGTCGCGGTCGCCACGGAAGTCTATCCCTGCATATGTAGTCATCAATGGCAATGACCTGCCAGTCCCACCAGTGGAAGAACTCATATGTATATGGTGATGCATGTCGGCCACCACCCTGTCGCGTCAATACCCTTTCTCACCGGGTCAGGGATGGGTCACGGAGACTATGCGGAGGGAATTCAACCCCCGGACTGATCCCTAGAACTCTCTTGAAGAAAAAGATGCATAGTATACTGCCATACCTGAAGTTCTTTTCCTGCCCATGCTTGCACTCCGTTAACTGGGTCTTCATGGACACCAGTAACATTGTGCACCAATCATATACTACAGGCCTCATACACTCGGTTGCATAGAACATCACCAGCCTTGAAGCCTGGTGTAAAGCTGTGGAACCTGTAATCCTGACGAGGGTGGACACTATGATCTTCATGCTCAAACTGGAAATGGCCCCAATGGGTACCGGGAAGACAATACCGCTCTATGTAGTTGGAAATGGTGATCCCACCACCAACAGTGCGATATCAAAGACTAGCCACCTCCCCTCGATGGACAAACTTGTAATGAAATATATGTCATCCATCTCTAAAGGAGAGTGTTTGACCATCCATGTTGAAGTTATGTGCATCTATGTCCCAGTAATCAATCAACCGACGGAGTAGTTGGTTTTGGGCCCTTAAACCCCCAACACTCCAGAATTTGTAAATCCCACATGCTTGTAGTGCTTGATGCGTGGACAAATATTGACGGACAGCCTCATCCACAAGATCATGTTCTCTTTCCCTCCACTCTAGAACCATCCTGGAGACAAACCAAAAACAATTTTATCTCTTTTGCATTTAAAAAACCTTACTCACGGTCGTACCCGTGGGAAAAAGAGTAGACAGGGGCGTCTACCTGTGGTCAACGCACGTGTTGACCTCATCTAGTAGGCCCTACCCATGACCCGTAGAGCTGTAGCCTACGTACAGCGTCGTGGAGAAGTAGGGCTAACCTAAAAAAAATATTGGACCACTAAAAATTGAAATAAAAGCTATGAAATGAAAGAGGTGGATGAGATGACTAACATTCTCCATACGGTTTTTGAAATGGACGCCCACAACTTCCGGAATCAGCAACTGAACTTTGAGGTGAAAACTAACCAAAAACACTATTTGGGTGAAAAATGAAAATGAATTGGTAAATAGTAATTTATTTTTATTATTTATAGTCTTGCAAACCCACTTCTCTATAGTTTTCGTGATTTTAAGCTGTTTCGAACTAATATAATGTCTTGGAGTACCATTTCGAACAGATTTTTCTGATGAGAGTTTTTTTTTACCGTTTCGCGCCTACGGCAGGTATATTTCACACCTGTCATATAGGTTAGATGTCATTTTCACCTGCATTATGCATTTGACCTTTGACCATTTGTCATTAAAATTAGGTGCGACCCCGCTTTGTAACCAACATGGAACCTTCACATTGTTATAGAAGTGTCGTTATTTAGCGGTAGGGCTTGTCCGAACATGGGTGCCCTAGTTAGAACCTTTTTGTGCATTTTGGCACCCATGCCGTTGTTTCTCCTTCAGATCGGGATTCCTTTGTAGTTACGCCATGACTTTGCGATAAAGAATCATACTCTACTTTTTCTTATGCTGGCCATCTCCCATAAGGACTCCTCCATTTGTTATATTGAGTTGTGATTGCATTACATCACCCTGCTTGTTGCTTGAGCCTTGTTTCGGCTCCCTCTTACTCAATTTTTAGCCTGGTGCCTGAGCACTTTCCTTGTCGAGCCCTGCAGATATTTCATTTTCCTTTCACAATTTGATGACCTATTGACCCTGAGGGAACACCCCCCCCAAGTGTCCACATCCTACACATACTTCCTTGCATTGATCATAGGTATGTTCCACTTCTTGGGACTAGTCTACTCGCTATTTGACACTCGTTCCCTCACTTGTTGTACTACAAGCAATTTTATTCTTTTTCAAGCTTTCCAAATATGAAGAAGACCAAAAAAAATCAAATATTCCAAAAAGTTAGACAGGAGAATCATTACTTCTTTTTGTTGGGAGTTTTCATGTCGCCTTTGAATAGAGCATTTATTCCACTCCATCCATTATGAGTCGGGACTATAGTAGGACCTTAGGAGATGTACTCGTTTTTCATATTTTACTCCACCGATTGCTTAAGCTTCTAGTCACTATGGATCCCTTTGTTGATGCCTCCTACATCACATAGTTCTATTTCGAGTCTATGTTGCCTGAGTCTATCCATCTTCTCATGCTCTTGTTCAAAGGAAGTCTTGAAACTAGAGTCGGCCACTCCTCCGATCTCTTAACTATTGCATGTCGGCCATCCTTATTGAGTCAGTCTGTTCATCCGAGTTCTTCCAAATATTTCAGCGTAGCTATTACCTTGCTTTGGTTGATGGGGGATGCCTTAATGCCCTCCTTCCAGCGAGTTTCATTCCGTCAACTTTAACTCATTTATTCCTGGATTGAGACTTAGAGTCGATTGAGTACCTTGAGGCTTGCAGTCATTAGTGGTAGGTTCTCTCACCATCGACAATTTTGGGAATACATCAATGTCTCGTGATCGATGAATTCATCTTAATGTTCGACCTCAACACATCTATTCACACTCTAATGATTGTACTCTGTGCCTTGATGCCCATTTTCATTATTGGTGGGTTATCTCACGTCTGTTAACGGTATACATCATTGACCAGTATTCAGACGATGTCACATCAGGTTCAACCTCAACACCTTTATTCACTTGATGGGACTTGCACCATAGACGATTTGTGTAGAATACCCCATACGTTAGTAGCATTCAATATGCTGCTCTTGATCGTGACTATACTTATGAGATCTCATTTCTCATAATCAGCAGTTTGTACCTCCAGTATTGCACCAGTTGTTTCCTTTTCAACAGGAGACCATATCTTACTGTACGGGTCATGGCTATGACCACCTATGACATGTATTCACTATATACTTCCTATCATGGCCATTGTATCATATTGTTGTATTGTACCGACATGTATTCAGAGATATCATTGTATTATGATGAGTGGGATACTCTCTCCATTTGTGTCTCCATCACTCCACTTCTGAGATTTATAATGTATTTTGGCCATCGTATCATCTTCTCTGACCTCGCACATTAGGGGGCATCTGTTACATCGTAATTTTCCACCTTGTGAGCATCAGCATTTTTTGGCCTTCAGGATCCATTTTATTGACTCAGATTCACATTGTGTCCTCCAGAAACACATTTTTCCCTATTTTTGTTCCTATATTCTAGTTGTTCCACTATAGCCAGCGTACACGCAGGTTGTTCCACTATAGCCAGCGTACACCAAGTTAAATGGTAAAAACTAATAAATAATTACTTTTTACTCCCCAAAAGCGGTCTTAGGGTGACCTTTGGCCCTCCATATACCCCAAAATGACTCGATTCGACCTTTCACTTACCTTTGGAAGGCTATATATTGAGCTCTTAGGGTGTATGGAAGGGAGGAGAAAGAGAGAGCAAGATAACTCTAGTGGATTTTTGTTGTGACTTGAGTCTACACTCATTGATCCTTGTTGTTGTGAACTCCTTATGTTCACCTACCAAACTCCTTTCATAGTTTGAGTTTGCCATTGCATGGGGGATTGAAGTGGTGGAGGCACAAGTGGAGAGACCCAATTCTTGGTTCATATTAGTTGCTGACAAGAGATCGTATATTGTACTTCTTGTTATTTGTTAATGGAAATACTTATTTTCTCATCCAATTGATGTTGTGAATGTCATTAAATTACATTGGGTTACATTTGATTATGATATCATGGATCACGCTATTGATTATGCTAATGTCTTTCACATGTTATATGCACCTGCTTGCACTTGTTGTTGAGACTAATCTGCAGGTTCAAGTGTAGAGGTTTAAAGCTCAACAGGGATCTACTTCGAACAACCGGTTGAAGGTTGGTCTTTTCTCCATTATCTTAGCATTGTCATGTATATAGCATTGCATTGGGAATTGATTTATTTTCTGGTAGTCAGCTGTCTTTTGTGGTCTACCCCAAGCCATAGGAAGTTTTCTCTATAACAAGATAGGTACTTCATGTACTCGGTAGTATATCGGAACTTTCTTGTCATACGGTTGTGCATTAGACAACACCAGTACGGATTGGATCTCCCACGTACCTTGCGTATATTAGGAGACCATTCTAGGATTCCTATACCAACTGAGTTAACCTATTGTCCGTCTTGGCATGGAAATACACCGATAATAACACTCGGGGAGCTACTACGCAGGTGCTTCAGGTAATCGGGTTATACGGTCAGGGGTACGGTCATAATCCTCCTTGGTTAGTGCTATGAAAGATTGGGCTGAGTATAACTGTAGGACCCTATGATTTATCATGAGTTGCACTACCTTGAAAATCCTGTGAGGTTCCATACTTTTGAATCCCCACCTGTCACATAAGTTTTCTTGCGGCTTTAGCTTGTGTAGATTCCGGATTGCATTTTTTCTCTTTTTTACAGGTTACACTTAGCAAAAATTTTGATTCGACCACACTGGCTAATCAACCTTTGAGAAGATCCCGAAGGATTTTTAATTTTCCACCTAAATATCCCCTTAACTGAGAGGATAATGCAGGAGCAAGAATGGATCAACCTACAACATATCTGTCATGTGAGGAAGATACCTCCACTTTAGAGTCGAGAACGAACTAATCATCTCCCACCAATCAACCTATCGTTGATCCCACAGGGCCTTCGATGGTGGAACAACCTACCTCATATGACACATCTTTCCATCATTTGATGGAGGGACATCCTGGAGCTATGGATTGCATTTTCAGTCAACCCTAGGATGAATCTATATCAACATCATTTGGTCCGTCCGAATCTTTTTGGGACACATCTCTAGGTCGGCATGTCGTCGATTTTGGGTCAGTTCCCATGGAAGAAATCATACCTCGTCATTGTATTCCTAACGATGAATTTCATGTGCCTCTCTGTGAACAAATGAACTATTTACATATGACTGGCGAACACCTTAGACGCCAAGTCTCTCACGAAGAGCAAGCAACCCGGAAGTACCCATTTTTAGACATTCCCCTATACGTTCTTTATCATTTACTTCACCATATATATCCATACCTAACTCGACCACTTATGAACCAGGCCAACCCTCATTTCCTATGAGTACACCTCTAATTCAGGCGACCGGTTCTATACCTATTGTACCCCAACCTCTGAATGGAAACCTTCAACGTCTGTTAACTATGAGACATTACCTCCACCTCCCCACCTCAAAATTCGAGGGGAGGATATAATCTGCATGTTAGTATACTATCGAGAGGAAGTAATCCTTTCGTTAGCAGTCAACCCTTGGCCACGAGTCTACCCAGCATTAGTGTTCATCATTTGGTCACCGGGCACATTCCAACATGTGGACAAATTTCGGCTGGGGGGAAACTCCTAGTTGGTGGACCTAACCTAACTGGGGGACATCACCCAGTCAGCAGTCATACTATGAGTGGAGGCTACACTTCTTATCCAATTTTTAGTATGGTTGGTAATCCTCTTCCAACCATCGGATAGCCCACATGGACACATCATACGTGGGGAATCCATTTGGACCCAACCCCCATGGGAACACATTATTCCAGGACATCATAAAACCAATATTGGACAAAACTATGCAGGAAATATTTTTCCTGGATTACCCTACCCTGGAAACCCGAATACCTCATGGTGGCACCATTATGTCCCATCGATCGGGCCTCCGGTCGATGGACCACCCCCACCACCTCCACCATTTGTCCCACCACCTCCACCACCATCTTCTCCAAAACCACCACCACCACCTCATTCTGGAGGAGGAGGACCCCCGCCTTACAGAAGCGGAACACCCCATTCTAGAGGAGGACGACCTCCCTATGGCGGCGTACCACCCCATTCTAGAGGAGGAGAGCCCCCACCTTTCGGTCAAGGACCACCCCATTCTAGCGTGGGAGGACCCCAACCTTCTGGCAGATGACCACCCCCCTCTGGAGGAGGAGGGACCCCACCTTTTGGTGGTGGGACACCTCATTCTAGCGGAGGCAAATCTTCTTCAGGTCCCCCTCCCAACCCCGGCGGCCCACCCCCATACAACCAATTTCCTACGGGAGGACCCTACAACCAATGGTCCATGGTCCTACTGGTACATCGATGCCATATTAGTAATACCAGTATCCGCAATCCAGCCAACAATTACCTTTTATGGATACACTCGATCTTCCAGATCTATCATGATTGACCAACGATCCCATCTATCATGGAACTAATTGGCCAGCTATTCCGATGAAGTTACCATTTGAAATCCGCAAGTTTGACGGAAAACCAGGTGAGGATCCCAAAAACCATGAATGACTTATCATTTGTGGTGTTCTTCTAAGTCCCTAATGGATGATTCCATCCGTTTACGATTATTCCAGTGAACCCTCACTGGCACTGCCACCAATTGGTACATCGAATTACTGCCACACTCTTTTCCTGATTTTTGATCCTTGGCCATGTCATTTTTGAAACATTTTCAGTTACCAATCTGTTACGAGACCGGTACAGATCTATTGACCTCTCTCCAAAAAACTACTACCACTCATATCTCTGATCATAATCACGAGTGGAGGTGGAGATGACGCTTGAATAAAGCTCTCATTCTGGACCAACTCCTAGCAGATTGGTTTACTAATTCTCTCCTACCCTTCGTGGCTAGATATGTCTCTATGGGTGGGGCCGTCATCGAAGAAAAATCTATAGCACGTTCCTAGTACTTAGACTTAGTATAGACTTAGTATATGCTCACATCAATCTTCTTGAACCCTGGAAAGTATATTCTGTAATCCTTTGAGATTTCACTGTAACCCACAAAGATACCCTTCTTTCCTGAAGGATCTATTTTGGTCCTCTTTTCCTTTGGGACATGAGTGTATACTAGACAACCAAATATTCTGAGATGGTTGACTTCAGGTTTCTTACCAGAAAAGACCTCTTCTAGTAACTTATTGTCCAATATCTTGTGGGGTGTTCTGTTCTGCACATATACAGTTGTTCTAGCTGCTTCTACCCAGAGATGCATAGGTAGATCCTGGTCATGCAGCATTGCCCTTGCTGCTTCGATGATTGTTCTGTTCTTCCTTTCTACAACTCCATTCTGTTGAGGATTATAAGGAGCAGTCAACTCCCTCTTAATCCCTGAATCACCGCAAAGCTTCTTGAAGTCACCTGAGGTGAATTCTCCACCATTGTCGGATCTGAATGACATAGGACCACATACATCTGAGTGGATGATTTCCAGGATATTTTTTTCCTTTCTTTCACTGCTTGGGAAATCCTTCTTAATATTCTTACCTTTTGCACATCCTTTGCAAACACCTTCATGTTTGGTCTTGATTTCAGGAAGACCCTCTACAACCTTGCTTGCAATTGGAAGTGCCCTATAATGCATATGAGCAAGTCTTCTATGCCAAAGTTCATTTGGTTCCATGGATTCATGCACCATGGCATGTTCTAGTTGTCCTTTTAATTTATACAAACCTCCCTCTTGCTCTCCAATCACAACTGCATCATCTATGGTCTTTCCCTTTGGCCACATTAGGACTTGGCCATCCACAAATGCAACCCTCATACCTTTTGCATCCAATACAGAGATGGAGAGTAAGTTCTTCTTGAGTCGAGGCACATAAAGGACTTCTTTCATCTTCAAAGATTTTCCACAATCTAGGTTGTAGGAGGCTTCAAAACTTCCTTTGATTAGGTATTGATAATCATCCCCAAGTTTCACCTTATGGGGTGATTCATGTTCAAATAGATTCACAAAATATTCCTTAAACCCAGTAATGTGTTTGGAAGCCCCACTATCAATCAACCAATCATTACAACCATGGGAGATAGTACCTTTGAGAGCAGAGATTAAAACATACTCTTCTTCACTTGATGAGTCATCATTACTATCATCACTTTCTGCCCTAGCCTTCTTCTTTGGAGGTTCATCATCTTCGGCAGCATGAGCATGGTACCTTCTTTTGTTACCCTTCTTCTTATTGCTGGAGTTGTTGTTGTTGTGGCTGTCCCTTTTGTTCTTGGGACATTCTGAAGCAAAGTGACCCTTCTCATTACAAGTTAAACACCTTATATCTTTCTTGTCTTTGTGAAAATGATGAGAGGATTTCTTCTTGTGATGGGATGGCTCCCTCTTGAACTTTCCCTTCTTAGTGTGAGCTGTGAGAGCTTGATCTTCATTTCCCATCTTCTCTTCTCTTGCCACAAGCCTTGCTTCTTCTTGAGAACATTCCTCCAATAATCTACTGAAGGAGATTAACTTCTTTCTGGCACAGATCCCCTGGATAAAAGAGTCCCATGACCTAGGTAGGCCATTCAAAGTAGTCATAACAATTTCACCATTCTCCACCATTTCATCTACAACTTCAAGTTGTTCCTTGATCTGAGAGACCTTGGAGAAATAGGATTGAATGGTTTCTCCATTCGACATCTTGACCCCTTTCAATTGATTCCGCAAGGTCATCTTCTGATTTCTGTTCTTTCCTTCAAATAGCTTGGTCAAAGAGTCAAACATAGCCTTGGGTGTCTTTAGAGAAGACACATGGGGTATGAGATGGTATTTGATAGAATCAGCAATGATTCTCTTTTCCTTGACCAAGTTCTTCCTATGCAATACCTTAGCCTCTTCATCCTCTAGGATAGGGATGTCTTCTTTTATATATGAGTCCAACTCATTCTCTTCCAGGATTAACCCAATCCTATACTTCCAAGCTCGGAATTTATCAGCCCCTTCAAGCTTATCCTCAAGCTTGGTGTGGTAAGACATCTTAAAGAGTACTTCAAATGGAAATAGAAAAGATTTAGGTCTTACCACTTGAAATCCCGAAAACTGGATTTGGTCTCGGATTAGGGTTTGTCGAAAAAACCCTAAAAATTCAAAATGTGAATTTCAACTTTCTGAAAGGATAGAAAGATGCACCTTGATGATTTGATCAGCCTGGTGTTTTCAAAATTTGAGATCAGCAAAGCTTTACCCTTCAGATTTTCCTTTTTGTCCTCCCAGGTTCACTAGGGAGAGCCCTAAATTAGGGTTTGAGTTTCCCAGAGATCTACCCAACCAAAAATCTCGATCCAAAGCTCTAAACTTCGATTTTTGCAAGGAGCTTCCATCAATGTCTTTAGATTTCAGAAATTCCTATTTTTGTGGAAACCCTAATTTTTAGGGCCAAATCTGAAAATGCTCAAAATTGAATTCTGATTGGACAAATAGATTCTCCTTTATGAGTAGAGTCAATCTACTATACTGCTTTTCAAAAAACTGTGAAGAGAAACCCAATAAATAAGAAACTCAAGTTTTCGTCACTGCAAATTGTCTTCTTCTCAGGTTAGCTCTGATACCATGTTAAATTTTGAGCATTAATTCACAATACTCTTGGATCTTTACTAAGAGAATAACATATATAGTATATCAATGCATAACAATCACAATAAGCATGACAAGCATCACACGAATCAAAAGCATGAGAGACAAGAGACACAAATTTTTCGTGGGGAAAACCCTAAGGTGAAAAACCCCACAACTTCCTCAGAGATAGAGAGAGAAATGGCTCAACCAAAGTACAACCAAAATACACTTGAGATAGTCTCCTAGATCAGATGATCCTCCTCCTCACTAGTGGACCACTTTCTAAGTGAGAGAAGTGTGTCTTTCCAAATGATCCAAATAGAGATCTCCTGATCTCTATTTATACTTAACATGTTTGCCCAGTTACACTATGGGTCCGACTTGTCTATCTAGATACATCCACAATATAATATATATTTCAGGGCCGACCCCACACATGGTGTTCTAATAACCCATCGAAAAGTACACACACTTGCGACACTTGTCAATCCACATGACGACACTTCCTTATAGAGGAATAACACATCTCTTATAAGGGTACAATAAATATATATATAATACATAGGTGAAATACATTTCGAAGTTACATATACATCAACATAATATCCGTCTAAACCCTCGCAAGTGCATATTTATGTGTCAAGTCTACTATCAAGAGGAAGTAATCCTTTCGTTAGCAGTCAACCCTTGGCCACGAGTCTACCCAGCATTAGTGTTCATTATTTGGTCACCGGGCACATTCCAACATGTGGACAACTTTCGACTGGGGGGAAACCCCTAGTTGGTGTACCTAACCTGACTGGGGGACATCACCCAGTCGGCAGTCATACTATGAGTGGAGGCTACACTTCTCATCCAATTTATAGTATGGTTGTAATCCTCTTCCAATCATCGGATAGCCCACATGGACACATCATACGGGGCGAATCCATTTGGACCCAACCCCCATGGGGACACATTATTCCAGAACATCATAAAACCAATATTGGACAAAACTATCTAGGAAATATTTTTCTTGGATAACCCTACCCTAGAAACCCGAATACCTCATGGTGGCACCATTATGTCCATTCGACTGAAACTCCAGTCGACAGACCACCCCCACCACCTCCACCATCTGTCCCACCACCTCCACCACCATCTGGTCCAAAACCACCACCACCACCTCATTCTGGAGGAGGAGGACCCCTGCCTTATGGCAGCGGACCAGGCCATTCTGGAGGAGGACCCTCGGCTTACGGCTGTGGACCACCTCATTCTGGAGGAGGAGGACCCCCTCCCTATGGCAGCGGACCACCCCATTCTAGAGGAGGAGAGCACCCACCTTCCGGTCGAGGACCACCCCATTCTGGCGTGGGAGGACCCCAACCTTCCAGCGGAGGACCACCCCACTCTGGAGGAGGAGGACCCCCACCTTTCGGTGGAGTACCACCTTACCCTTGAGGCATTGTTCCCCAACCTTTTGGCGGCGGGACACCTCATTCTGGCAGAGGCAAACCTTCTTCAGGTCCCCTTCCCAACCCCAGAGGCCCACCCCCATACGGCCAATTTCCTATGGGAGGACCCTATAACCAATGGTCCATGGTCCTACTGGTACACTGATGCCATATCAATACTACCAGTATCCGCAATCCAACCAACAGTTACCTTTTCTGGATACACTCGATCTTTCGATCTATCATGATTGACCAACAATCCCATCTATCATGGAACTAATTGGCCAACTATTCCGATGAAGTTACCATTTGACATCCGCAAGTTTGACAGCAAACCGAGTGAGGATCCCAAAAACCATTTAATGACATTTGTGGTGTTCTTCTAACTCCCTAATGGATGATTCCATCTGTTTACAATTATTCTAGTGAACCCTCACTGGCACTGCCACCAATTGGTACATCGAATTACCACCACACTCTTTTCCTGATTTCTGATCCTTGGCCATGTCAGTTTTGAAACATTTTAAGTTACCAATCTGTTACGAGACCGGTACAGATCTATTGACCTCTCTCCAAAAAACTACCGCCACTCATATCTCTAATCATATTCACGAGTGGAGGTGGAGATGATGCCTAAATAAATCTCCCATTCTGGACCAACTCCTTGCAGATTGGTTTACTAATTCTCTCCTACCCTTCGTGGCCAGAGATGTCTCTATGGGTGGGGTCGTCACCGAAGAAAAATCTATAGCACGTTCCTAGTACTTATACTTAGTATATGCTCAATCTGTCACTCTATATGATATTTTCCCCGACGCACTCCGCCCTACCTATGACCTAGCAAAACCACCCCTGGTACCTCATGTCGACGGCATCATCGGTTCCGTTCAAAACCATCCTGTTTCTCAATCCGATGGACCTCATACTCATGTTGGTTCCACTCCATCCCCACCACATCCTGGGAACAACACCAACCGATCACCCAGTCTTGTTGCCACTGACGAATTGAATTCAGTCCAATCTACTTCACCTCAAAAATCCGGTGGTAAAAAGAAGAACAACAGGGAAAAAAATTTCTTCTAATCAGCAGGAACCCAAACAGAATAATCTTGATCCCACCAAACCTAAGCGGAAGGTTAAGTATCCCTATTTACTGTGCGGTGACGACCACTTCACTAAAGAGTGCCCACATTGGGATGAGGTCCAAAAGTTCCTAAAATGGAACCCAACACCCACAGTCTTAACTGATCGCTTCCCCGCACAGCAACAACAGATGATCGCGCAACAACCCTCTCCTTCTCAAGGAGAGCCATCCTCTACCGCTCATGTTCTCATGATGCGTAGTGAAACTGTCAACTTGAGAACTCGATCACGATCTTACGACTTAGTCCCAATTAAGGAATCTGGCAGAAGTAATACTTAAAACTCTTCCACCTCTACATCAGACATTCCCCCTCCACAAGGTTCTCTCACTATTGAGAAACCATCCTTTGATTCAGTGCTATGTCCACCCAAGAGCACGATTAGAAAAGTTGTTTTCAATCCTAATGCTCGGGCTGCTCAAAATTACAATATTGTATAGGACTTAGCACAAGTTCCTTGTGCTATGTCAACATTGGAAGTCTTGCAAAACTGTCCCAATCAGTACAAGACTCTCCTTGTTTCTATCAGCGTTGTAGACCGTAATTCCCTTAACACTATTATGTTCCGACTCAAGTACTTCAAACCGAGACTTTCCCACCAACTTGCATTCCAAATTGTTAACCATGTTGCTGGGAAAAGTGTCCATCATATTGTATTAGACAAAGGAGCATCCACCTCAGTAATGTCATTATCCTGTTGGCGAGCCATCGGCTCCCTCGAGTTGAATCGTTCCCCTACCACTTTGAACGCATTTGACGGTCATGGATTCCAACCACACGGACTGTTACAAGCTTTGGCTATAGATCTGGGGGCAAAGACCGTTTCCATCAATGTGGAAGTGGTATCTGCCCCATTGGATTATAATCTACTCCTTGTTCGTAATTGGTTTTATGCCATGACTGTGGTCGCATCTTCCGTATTTCGCATTGTACAATTTCCCCACCAAGGGAAAATTGTTACTATCGAACAACTGGATTTTTGTACACCAGAAACCACTACTCACCCTAGCAACAATGTACCCCTCTTAGGTCATTCATCCCAGATATATGAGAGTGTGGGGGTAGGAATCCTCAAGGACTCATCCCTCATGGGAGTCTTTCCATCACCGGATCCCCCTTCCCATGTTGCCACGGTGAACATGATTTCCTCTATGATCCCATCACGAACCAGCTCCAATGACTAATGGCTCATTCTTGCGCTTGAGATGTTGGACTCGATTGGATATGTCATGCCTCTTACACTAGTGGAAGCTACATACGAGGTTATACAATCGGCATCGGATGGACCACTCTTCAGTGGCATCTACATCATATTTTCCACCTTTACAACAGACTTCATCCCAACCCGATCCTCTCCTCCGTACTTTCCATTCATTCAAGTCCATTATGGATATCATGAGTGTGGATGAACCCCCATGGGAAGACCTCCACCATCGATCGTCTTTCCTCCCATCGCTAGATTCAATGGAGAACCACATTGCAACCCTCGTCTCGCAAATGTCATTTCCTACCCCCAATCTCCTATCCTCACTTGTGATATGGTAACTAAGGGTAACTTGGATAACATTGAACCTACCATATCGATCGACATATCGGCAACAGCTAGAGTCGTGGAACATATTCGTATAGGCCACAAATGCTCTCCTGAAGAGATTACCTCATACATGACCTTATTCAAATAGTTCCGCGACGTATTTGCATGGAGCTATGAGGAAATGCCTGGATTGATCCTACCATTGTTGTTCATGAGATCAAAACATATCCTAAGGCTAAACCCATCCAGCAAAAGTTACGTACAGTGCACCCTAGGAAGACTGCGGCTATAAAGGCTGAGATTGAAAATTTGTTGAAGGATGGCTTCATCTACCCTGTCCCCTTGATAGACTGGGTCTATAGTGTCATCCATGTTTCCAAAAAGCAGGGCACCATTAGAGTTTGTGTCGATTACAAGGACCTAAATAAGGCTTGTGACAAGGAGAACTACCCTACACCATTTATCAACCAAATCATCAACAATTGTGATGGGAGCATCATATTCTCATTCATGGATGGATTTTTCGGCTATAATCAGATTGAGATCGACCCAGCTGATCAACATAAAACTGCATTCATCTGCCTTTGGGGTACGTTTTCATAACGCAAACTACCTTTTGGCCTTAAAAATGTTGGTGCCACATTCCAGCGGGCTATGTCGTATGCTTTTCATGATGTGAAGGACTTTGTGGAGCCATATATCGACAATCTTCATGGTCATTCAAATCATCGTTAGTTCCACATAGATCATCTGACGATCGTATTCCTCAGATGTAGATGGTATAATATCCGTCTAAACCCTCACAAGTGCATATTCTGTGTCGAGTCTGGATGCCTCCTAGGCTTCATCATTTCCAAATATAGGATCCGCATTGATCCCCTGAAGTTGGAATCCATCGTCACTCTTCCACCCCCCACCGACATACCAGAACGACAAAGATTGCAGGGGAAGGAAAACTATTTAAGGCGTTTTGTTTGTAATTTCGCTAAGAAGACAAAAGGATACATGTGGTTGTTAAAGAAGTGTGTCCCATTCATTTGGGACGATTATTCCCAACAATCCTTTGAAAACCTAAATCATGCCTTCACTCATTCCCTCGTGTTGCAACTGCCCAATTACCACAAGGATTACATCCTCTATCTTGTTGCTTCCACTACCATGATCGCCATGGTCATGGTCTGGGAATACAACAACGCTCAAGAACATGTGATATACTACCTGATTAAGGGTCTTCTTGACCCCGAAACGTGTTACTCACATGTCGAGAAACTCGCTCTCGTAGCAGTCATTGTTGTCCAAAAGTTCTGCCATTACATCCTACTCTGCACTACCACCATCATTTCCGACTCTAACCCTATGTACCACATCCTCACACGACAAGTACTGGGGGGAAATTATTCACATTGGATCATCATTCATCAAGAATTCGACCTCCAGTTTGAGAAGGCCAAGTCTAAAAAGTCTTTGGTTTTTGCGGAGCTTATCTGTGACCTTCACCGTTCTGATATGGAATCTGAGCCTATAGACTCTTTCCCCGATGAGTCCTTGTTTCTTATCAGTACTTCTGACCCATGGTATGGGAAATAACTTTGTATCTCCAAACCCAACAGTTCAACCCTCAATTGTCTCGTGACGACCGTCATCATATACGCTACCACGCCAAGTACTACTTGATCATCGGTGATACCTTATACCGTCATGGTGTTGATTATATCCTTAGACATTGTCTGACCCACGAGGAGGATGAACATGTTCTGAATGACTGTCACTCTAGGGCATGTGGCGATCATATTTATGGGATGGCTATGGCCAAGAAAATACTACGCACTGGATACTACTGGCCTTCCATCTTTAAAGATTGTATCGAGGCAGTCAAGAAGTGTCCTCCCTGCTGGCTTTTTCATTATAAAAAGTGCTCTCACCCATCCCCTTTACATCCTGTTATTGTCATCAGTCCCTTTTCTAAGTGGAGCATAGACTTCATGCACTGTAATCCTACCTTGGCAGGGGGGCATGGTTACGTCATTGTTGCGGTTAACTATTTTACCAAGTGGGATGAGACTATGCCTACGTACAATGAATACAACAAAGCAGTCGCACTCTTGATGTTTAATCATTTTATTGCGATATTTGGATTCCCACAAGCCATCGTTACGGATCATGGATCTCATTTCCAGAACAAGATGGTTGACAAATTGAGCATAAGATTGGGTTTTTTCCATGAGAACTCAAATACATACTACCCACAATCTAATGGACAAGTAGAGGCCATCAATAAGGTCTTGAAAACCATGATTCAATGCATGGTGGGTACACATGGGTCTAACTGGAACAACATGCTCTTTTCATCCCTTTGGGCATACTTGTTGGCTATAATTGAGCCAGAGGTTTTATATAAGACCCTGGTTCTTCGCGGTTTCCCTTTGACCAACAAAACCCCTTCGCACTGGCCCTTTCGGTGAGAACCTGCGAGCAAGTTGAAGTCTCACCCGAGGTGTATCTATGGGGTACTGCAGAATCAGGTTACCACAATAAGTGACGAGTTGCTTGAACAGATGTACTGCTTAGCACAACAGAGAGTATGTTCTACGAGGTGAGACGGCGCAGCGATGGGAAACTCTGCGGTATGCACCACTAAGTTCTTCTACTACGAAGCTTCTACTGAAACTGTGAACAATCCGATTCAACTTTACACTTGGAGCACACGGAAACGTTTAAGGTCTTGAACTGAGTATCACTCATCCACTCGTTCAACTACTCAGCTGATTATCCATCTACTTTTCGTTCATCCACTTGGTATGGTTACTATTTGAGCACCTTCTATTGATACAATCTAATTGTTATGCATTGTTCTGTTGTGCATAAGGAAGTACTTAAGTGATCTCTTAACACTTAACCAATTAATTGATTCAATGTTCTTCAAACATAAGCTAAATGTTCACCATTCATCTATTCATGCAGAACTTAACATATCATCTCCATACCTCTTCTGATGGCAAATGCATACAACAGTCTCACAACAGCATGGAAGGAAACATCTAGACATTCATTTATAGAAAAAACAAATAAGCATTCATTCATAAAACTCAATCGCACAACAGAATATTTAACGTGGTTCACTCCCCCGGATGGGAAGCTACATCCACAAGAATGGTTGGTAATATATATCTTTAAAAAGGGATGGGGACAACCATTCTTAGTCTGCGCACTCAGCTGTAGACTCTCCTTCCTCTCAGATAGGTCTCTGCGCACACAGGTGCAGAGCCTTTAAAATCTTCTCAACTCAAAAGAGATTTTACAATACACTATTTAGAACCCAAAAATGTAACAAAAAGTAACCACACAGTAACCCCATCCCATACAAAATTGTCTTCTTAAATAGATCATGCCCGAAGGTCATGTCTTTACAATGCCGAAGACCTAAACCCCAAAAACCATTAGGGTTTACAAAACTGTGTCGGTTTCCCTAAACCGGCTTGCTGGCATCTGGTAGCGTCTGCTTCATCGTGGCGGTTCTCCACGTCTTCACTCTGTCGCTATCGGCCTTCCTGTTACACGCATGCCAACAGGTCTCTTTTACTGAACCATTCATTTCTAATGGTCTCTCCCGCTAAGCATGCCAAGCTATCGCTTTCCCTGAGCTATCCTTTCCTTAACAAACTCATGCATTGGCCACCATCCCGATTTGCTCGTGCCCGCTGCTCGGCACTCCAGGAGCATCTTTCCAAAATTAGACCACTACTGGTCCATCCGGTACTTGTACCTGATCCTTGTCCAGCACTCTGCTTTCCTGGCTCCACGTGGCCTGACTGCTTCCTCGCAGCGCTGGTCTTCGCAGTACTTCCAAAATTCAGATGTTGTGCACAACTTCATAGTATGGCCAAAACTTGGATGTTGCGCACAACTTCGCAGCACCCTCAACACTTAGAAAAAATTAGATCTTTTTCTGAGCTGCGCTCAGCTTAGCTTTTCCTGCTTATCAAAAGTGTTACCAAAACTTTGTCCAACCTTGGGCCCAACATGCCCCTAACACTTACATGTGGCTCGTCCCCGAGCCACTTTCTACTTCGGTCGTCTCGCTCTGCTCCATGATCGGTGGAACTAATTTGGTCGTGAACTCGTTATATGTGCCGAACAACTGTTCCACTGCTTCTATGGTATCCTGTTTAGCTTGTTTTACTATCTCAAGCAGTGTTGGAGTTATCTCTTCTCCTGTCTGTCCTTGTACCTGCTACTGGTTGTCGCGCAGTTCCTTCAGCTTGTCTTCTATCTACTGCGACATCCCCATGGCATCCTCCAGGAGTTGCTGCGACTGATTATCCATCTCAATCTCTTTTTCTCTTAATGCTTGGACTTCCTTCTTCAAGCCTGATATCTCCTTATACCTCAGTAGCCTCTCCCTGGGTGGCAGAACCTTGACCTCTGCATCCAACTTTTCTAGCGTGGTCTGCTTTTCTTTTACCATGGTCTTCACCTGCAGTAGCCCTTGATCCTCTTCAAGGGCAGTGAATTCCTTTGAAACCTTTTCCAAGAGATCTTGGCACTTAGCCATCTCACTCGTGATGCTCTACGTAGCGGCACTCACTGCTTTCTCTCTTAACTGTTGCTCAGTTACTGGCATCTGCGTATTCAATTTTTCCCTCAAGACGGCAAGATCGGCCTCATGAAGAATTTCTTTATCCTATAACTTGGACTTCAAATATTTCACCCTTTCTCTGATCCTCAGAACAGTGTCCACAGGATCATCCTAGAGTTCTAAATATTCAATCTCTTTTGCGACATCAGCAATGTTGTTCTCCAGTCGTACCCGACGGTCATGTTCATCATAAAATTGTATCTGCATGCGCGAACTAGAGTCCTCGAGCTGCATGTTTGCTGCATGCAGCTTCGCTTGTGACTTCATCGACTCTATTGTTCGTTCATGCATCTCCTCCACTATATGCGTGTGCATAAAGTGTAAGTTAGGTAAAGGAATCTTGTCCAAGTTGAGCTCTACCCGCTCGACTCCCTTTTTGTCCAGGATGATCTGTTTTTCCATTGGTAATAAAATAGTCAATGGGTCCAAATGGACAACCCTAGTCTTAGAAGGCAACGTTATTTCTAGTTGCGGCAGTGTTTGCTGCGAGGTTCCTACCGACCTCCCTTCAGCTGCTGTGTCGCGCAACAAGGTTAGGCTCTTCTGGACATCGTCCATTTTCTTCATGAGACCTTGCAATGCGAGCCTAGTCTTTTGTAGGTCATCCTGGATGACCTTGTCCTTCTTATCTTTTTCTATCTTTAGCTCCTGCATTTGTTCTAAGAACTTTTCTACTATCATCTCGAAGTCATCTTCATTCAGCACTGTCTCAGATTGGGTCTTTGTGGCCTTCATCTTCTTCCGCGCCTTTGGCTTCTGTGAGGTCTCAGGCTCTTTCCGATTTCCTATTTCTTCAACGATCGGGCATGACAGCGAGATTGGCTCGTCTTCTTCAGAGTTTGTCTCAACATCCATGACTTAGACACGGAACTCAGTCGGCCAGTCCTTCATGAGGATTTCAATGTCCTCCTCATACATATGGTAGTTACCTAGGTACCATTCCGGCTTCTTCATCTTTGCCTTGGGTGAAATAAAAATACATCACATGTCATCCTAAAAATCAATAATGTGAATGTACTTCGACGTTACCTGCTTTGTGATGCGGGATGTATGGGTGATCGCATCATGCAACTGAGTGTAATACTGATAGAAAACTTCAGCTGTTGCGTGCTATCGCTCTGCGTTGATATTTGCCCAGAGGTTGGCATAACGGAAACCTCTAGGATCGTTTGTTTCTATAATGACACCCACATAGTCCTTTGGCTCCTTCTATCTGGAAAAGGCGATGAGGATGAGCAGCCATGTAAAGTGGGACTGTCTGCCATTCTCCTAGGTATCATTGAGTTCATCCAAGAACTCATTAAGAAGGTACTAACACCAATTGAATTGGGTGCCTTCAGCCACTGCGGCACCAAGCAGTATTGCTCCCGCAGGCACCTCCTGAGGTCTAGCTGTTCTGAGGATTTTTCCTATGAGCAACTGCATGACAAATCTTGTTGCTCTGTCTTCAATTTCTTATGTCGGAAAACCTCTTTTCCCTTTCACCAATGCATAGGTTTTCTTCAGCTTTTCGACCGCTTCTTTTTCCTTACTCTTCCCTTGGAAGAACTGCTTGGGATCCTTGCCGCGCTTGCTTAGCCCTATAATGCGGTGGATTAAATCAATGTTGACATCAATATTTTTTTCTAGCCACGGGTATCCTTGATGGAGTTGCGCCATCAGACTGCGAACCATGGCATTAACTTCTGGTGAGCAATCAAAATGTGGCAGTCTGAGGAGGTTCAGAAATCCTGACTAAAATACCAGTGTCAGCCATCTTTCGGCAACCAAGTTAAAAGTGCCCTTGACATCTTTCTTCTAGCACATGTACTGGTCAGGATGGAACTATGGGTACTTGGGCGCATGGGGATATTCCTTTTGCATGCCTAGGAGGTCAAAGTCCTCCCACTTACAGTCTGGGATCTTTCCGAGTAGGTTTTTGGTGACCTCTACATGTTTTGAAATCGGCGACAATTGGATTTCATATCTAGCATTCTTGGCCAATTTAAAGACTGGGGCATCCAACGCCCATGGTGATATATACTCCGGTGTCAACTTCAATGGTTCCTTCTGAAAGACCAGTGATCTCGGCTCCGTCTGGCCCATCTTTGGAGTCTTGCTTCGTGGTCCTATTATGTCTTTCCCTTTGTCCTGCATGATTGGATGATGGCGAGGTAATCTTCTGGACACTTTACTAGGTTTGAGTATAGTCTTCTTGGTAGGGGTTTTCATTAACTCTGCAATCCCCCTGTGCTGAATGATTCGGATTGCTTCTCGGAGTGTAAGCTCTTCTTCTCTGTCTGGTGATTTGGACATTCACTAGCGAGAGTATGGAACTGTTCGGGAATATGGCTAAGGATTGCTAATACAAGATCCAACGCATGAAAATTCTAAGTGTCTGGTAACGCCCACGAGTCCTTATGCGATGTTATTTATAGGCGCATTTGGGTCCTCCCCACGCCTTCCAATGGCTAGATGGGAATTTAATGTAGTGTCCATTGGCAAATTTGAGCGAATGCTTCAGTGCCTTCCATCGTCAACGTGTTCAGAATGGTTATCTTTTCGTTAAATGCTCAAGCGGTTCATTGCAACGGTCATATAATGGCTATTTTTCTCAAAAAGTAGTGTAATGGCTATTTTTCTGAGTCTTGCGTTGAACTGCGCGGCAAGCCATCTGCGATCTTGCGTAGTTACTTTGCAGTGCCAAGAATTTTCAACTGCGCAGTTTCAAAATTATTTTATTTTTTTTTCCTGCGCAACTTCAGCAGTGCTGCGTGGTACATACATTGTTCTTCTTATCATACATGTATAGACTCCTTTAAATTTCTAGTGTCCAATCTCAACTATACTTGACACTTAGAACTTTCTTCCTCTGCTTGTTATTCAGGATTCTGCGAAACAGGACTATCGTGATACAGCTTTAGTCTGCTTCCATTTATCAAAGTTGGTAGAGTATCGCCAGCTAAATTGGCTAACTGGACTGCACCAGTGTTAGTAACATGTATCACAGTATATGGGCCAAGCCAATGCATCTTAAATTTACCAGGAAACTTCATGAATTTGCTATCATACAGGAGGACTAGGTCACCTACCTAAAATCACTTGTTCTTTATATGGAAATCATGCCATGCTTTCTCATGGTCTTTCTGAATTTGTTGGTGGAAGTCGACAATGAAGCGATCTTCCTCCAACCCAATGAGGTGTAGAAACCTTTCTTGTAATGTTGCGCGGTCTGCCATCCCTGTGAACATAGCGATCCTCAAACTAGGGACAATATATTCCATTGGCATTATAGCTTCTAGCCCATAAGCCAATTGAAAAGGTGTATGACCTGTCAATTTCTTGCATGTGGTCCTATATGCCGATAACACAGAGGAGATGCGCAGATCACAATCATCTCTATTTACATTGCAGACCTTAGTGAGTGCATTCTCCAGTATTTTATTGAAAGCCTCAACAGTGCCATTCGCCTATGGATGATATGGAGTACTGCACTGATGACGGATGTGGAATTCCTTTGTAAGTGCCTCAATGGTCTTGTTCAAAAAGTGAGTACATTGGTCACTCATCAGAATCTTCGAACAGCCAAATCTTGACAATATTTCTTCAAAAATAAACTGCGTAGCAGTACTGGCGCTATAGTCCTTTACTGGATTTGCTTCTGCCCATATGGTGAGGTAATCAATAGCAGTAATAATATACCTCGCACCAATTCTTTTCCCCGGTGGGTTTATAGGACCCACAAAATCAATTGCCCGCTTTTCAAATGCTTGCAAGGTCAACTATGGGTTCAATGGCATCTCATCTCTTCACGAAGGTTTCCCTATCCTCTGACAGGCATCACAGTTCCTGCAGTGTTCTTTGGAATCTTTGTGGATCGTGGGCCACCATATCCCTGCGCCCAATATCTTCTGCATGGTATCCCTTCCTGCATAGTGACCTCCAATGATCCTTGAATGCACGTCTGCTAGAATAAACGGTTTCTCATGATCTAGTACGCATCTGCGCAGGACTTCATCCAGCCCGAGTTTGTATAACTAACCTGCAATTATAGTGAAGTCTACGGCATGCACCACTAGCTGCTTCTTCTGCTGGATAGATAATTCATGTGGTTCCAGCCCTGTTGTTAAAAAGTTAATGATATCCTTATAATAATCATCGAGAACCTATATAGTGAATAGCTGTGCATCAGGAAGACTGTCTTCAATGTTCGTCAGCTCTTCTCTTGACTCAATCCTTGATAGATGATCAGGTCCCAAGTTCAGTTTGCTTGGCTTAACAATAATCTCAAAGTCATATTCCTGGAACAGTAGTATCCATCTGCATATGCGTCCCCCTAACACTAGATTATTGACCAAGTATTTCAATGCAGAATGGTCAATGAACATCAGGAAGTGCGCACCAAGCAAGTAATGTCTGAATTTCTGTAGGGAATATACCATCACAAGACCTTCCCTCTCGGTAGTAGTATAGTTATTTTCTGTTGTTGAGAGCTTCTTGCTCAAGAATGCAATAGGGTGGTCAATACCTCCTTCTCCTGGCTGAGCTAATATGATTCCCAAGGTAATGCATGATGTATCGACATGGACATGGAATGGCTTCATCCAGTCTGGAAAGACTATAATTGGTGTAGTCACCATCTTTTCTTTTAGTGTATCAAAACCCTGTTCACATTCCGCATTCCAAATGAACGGTGTGTCTTTCTTTAGCAGCTTCTCCATTACTGCGATTATTTGCGTGTAACCCTTTATAAATTTCCTGTAGTATCCAATATGGCCTAAGGTAGAGTGCAACATCTTGACTGAATTTCATGTTGGCAAGTTCACAATAATGGAAATCTCGGCAGGGTCCACCATCAGTCCTTGCTTACAAACAATGCGCCCAAGTAGAATCCCATAAGGAACACAAAAAATACACTTCTTTAGATTTAAAGAGATCTGATGCTGTCGACACTTCTCAAGCATCATTCTGAGGTTCGCACAATGGTTCTTCAATAGATCGAACACAGTCCAATCATCAAAATATGCTTCAAGAAACTTATGCATAAACTCTTTGAATGATATGACGACCACTCTGGAAAATATGGCAGGTGCATTCTTTTGGCCAAAAGGCATTACTGTGTACTGGAACGACCCCCGTTCTGTAGAAAAAGTCATCTTATGCCAGTCTACGGTATCAATCCTTATCTGATGATACCCCAAAAAACCATCAGTAAAAGAATAGGCCTCATTCCCTCCAACATTATCAAGCACTTCGTCCGTGAAAGGAGTAGGGAATGGGTCATGCATGGAAGCATCATTCAGTTTTCTGAGATCCACACAAATCCTGATCTCACCTTTTGTTTTCTTGTCTTGAATGACCATGGGACTAACCCACTCGGACTCTTCGACAATTTCAATGATTCCTGCTTCAAGCATTTTATACAACTCTACGCATACTCTTTCTTTGTAGCGCGGGTTTAGTCTGTATGGTCTCTGCTTCACAGGCTTTGTGCCTGGCTTCAAAGATATTTTCATGACTCCTAGGTCTCCCAGAATTCCTTTCATTTTTGTAAATTTTGTCGGAAACAACTCATGATACTCATGCAGAGTGTCTACAATCTCTGCAGCAGTCTAATCGTCCCAATAGTCTCCGATTGCTGCAAACTTCGGTTCTTCACTTGTGCCAATATTCACCTTCTGTGTTTTTACTGGTCCGCTCATATCTGGGATTTCTAATGGAAGTCCTTCTACGTCGCGCACACCCTCTGATTCTGGTATGTTTATGTTGCATGGATCATCGTCATCGTCTTCATTTCTATCATTGATGTCTTCAGCTAGGTTGTAACACTCGATGGGGTGTTCTTCATGTTCCTTCCATTCTGACTGTAGGTGTACAGGAATGCGATCTGCCCTGAAGAATTCCTTCAACATCATATTTCTGTGAGGATAGTCTTCCCTAAATATGTGTTCCTTAATTATCTGCAATGCCTCATGGATCGGCGGGTTCTAGTCCTCGAAGTGGAAGTCCCTCTGGAAGTTCACAGTCAACATTTTCCAATTAGTGGTTTCTCTACGCAACTCCAAGTCTAGGTACCATTTCTTTGGAATGTCATCATCCAGCGTATGTACAAATAGATGCACCCATTCTGTGTGTGGCATTTGTGCCCATGCCTGTGAACAGACTTCAATGTGTTGACTAGGATCTGTCTTTCCATTAAATTTTTCAAAGGGTAAGGTAACCCTTTCATCAAACCAAAACTACATGTTAATTCTGCATTGATCCCAAGTGGTCAATGTCTACTTGTGCGCATTCCACCATCTAGCGGGTGTGTCGCGTAGTGCCATATCCAATGCTGGTAATCTGTGCTCATCTGCAGTAGTTGCAGTGTATTCTTGGATGAAAGTGTAAACATTATCAAAACCATCATATGTGGGAATAGGACTTACCTCCTTCCCGATCCAGCGCAGTGATTTTGTAGCCTGCGCACACCTTCTTGTTGATACTTCATGCATCCGGATTTGCCAATTTTCTAGCCCTGCCTCCGAATCAGAGACGCAGGAGCTGTCACATCTCCAGCTGAGTGTACCATCTGCAGTAAGATTAATGTAATCTTCCTGGTTTGCTATGAGCTGGTATAGTCTGTCCAAGTCTTGAGCCTTGGATTCCTCCTGAATCGGCTCGTTGTATTTGTCACCATCTGCAGGATCCAACGATGCGATGACCCTAAGATGATTCCCTTAAAATATCATCTTCTTTGTTTTTAAGTTGATGATAGCCAAGTTATCAATAGCCCATTCAATTCCTAACAGTGAAGGAAAAGGTTGACTATCATCCACAATCTTGATAACTTCAAAGTCTACGTGACTTTGGACTCCATCGATGTCGACTATCACATCAGCTAATCGGCCAAAAGGTATGACTTTCTCTTGGTTAGCCATTCTCAACTGGATAGGTGACCATGACAACTTCGGTTGACCCATTTGCTGCCATGTCTGCTTAGTTAAGACATTTACTTCAGATCCCAGATCAAGGATGACTTCATCCATTTCAAAATATCCTATCTGCGTGGTAAGTCTCATTTCTTGGCCTGTTCTTTTATGCTTCCTTATGTGATGTAATGCACTATCAGAAGTATCTGTTCCAGTCTACGGTTCATACTGGTTTATGAGCTTCTACATCTCTACTATGACATTTTCACTTTTTAGTAACTTCATGCAGCTTCACAGGAACTGCGCAATGGAAGTGCTGACATCCATCACAGTGCTTGTTTTATCATAAGCCGCTGGCATGTCTTCAACATGCGGTGCTTCACTGCGCAATGGGATCCGTTGTGACTCTATGGGATCCAGAGCTTTCCTTATCCATACTATCTCAAGAGGGTTTTGCTTTGTGTGAGCCTCCCCTGACGTAGAAGCTTCTGCTCCCCTATCTTGGCATGTCTCAGCACCACTGTGCGTGACCACATTGATGCTCAAGTCTACTGGTATGCTCTCCACTGCGATCCACTGGACGTTCGTGTTTGGTGCGTACGTCCGTCTTCTTTTCTGCATTTCGACCTCTAGCACCGGGAAGTATTCAATAACATGCTTGAATTATTTACAATAGTTGCATGTAGTGCATGGGTTAACACAATATCTAGATATGTGACCTGGCTGGCCACAATTATAACAAATGACCTGGCCGCGACCTCTTCCCTGCGCCGGGTCAACATTTCTTCCTCTGCTGCGGTATCTAGTACCACGACCTCTGTATCCTCCTTGGTCATATTGTGCATTCTCTTGTTTCGACTGGTTATCTTCTTGTATATGGTACAAGGCAGCGCCTCTCATTGAGTCCATATCTCATTTTCTTTCATTCATTAGCTCATATGCGCGGCAGTTGGATTCATCATGTCCAACTAATTTACAGAAAATGCAGTATAAGTTTTTAGGTGTTTTCACATATTTCTGTATAAGATAGCAGTCTTCAGGTCTGTGTCTTGTGGTTCTACAAATTTCACACCATGGGGCCTGATTCTAATTTATTGGGTTGGGCGCACCACTATTAAGATAGTTGCGGAATAAAGGGCAATGCTCCCGGTCATGGCGTTCTCCTTTACAACTTGTACACCAGACCTCATGTCTAGGTTCCTACCTTTGTTCTTTACCATTCTTCATGCTTTGTAGTTCTAGTGTCAAGGTGGTCAGCTGCTTCTGGATTTGAGACATCCCAGAACTAGTCTCACCAATCGGCGAAGCCTCTAGCTTCATTACGATCTCCAAGGCCTCTGCCTACGACGTAATCTTCTGCTGCATCAATGATAATCTAATATGTGGCAAAAACACAGCAATAAACCATTCCTTGTGCTATTTCGGAGCTATAACAAAGCTTACTTGGTCCAATAGGGTCTTGAACTTTTGATCAAACTCCCAAACCGTTTCAGTCGGTTTCTGCTTTATTTCTTTCAACTCTATTATACACTGAGATTCAGATTTGGGTTTCTTAAACTCTGCCACAAGTGCAGATTTAGTTTTTGCGAGGGTTCTAGGCTGTGTGTTAGAGTACTTCATGAACCAATGTGAAGCTCTATCCCTAAAAGTGGTGATGAGTTGTGCTCTCTTCATGGCATCATCCTGGATTTGTCTTACACTCCATATGGCTTCGCAAAGGAACCAATGTTGGTCAGGGTCTTCTATGCCAGTTCCTTTAAATATCGGTAGCTTCATATATGTTTTTTCCATTGTCCTATTAGGTGGTGGGCCACCCGGATTAGTGCACGGCTGCTGTAAAGGGCTTTGTGTAGTGAAAACAAGTGGGCTTATCGGGATAGACGTACTGGGTTGAGTATTCTATTGGGTGGGCTACGTAGCGTGTGGGTTTTGAGATAAAGGTGGTGCGGTCTCTGCAGGCGGTGGGTTCTCAGGGGTAAATGGTGGTGCGGCTTCGTTGTTAAGGTCACAAGGAATCTCAGTATCGATATGGAGTCTAGGGCCTCCAAGATTCTTATTAAATTTATACCACTTACCACTTCTAAGATTATGGCTATCTTCGTCATAATCACTATATATACTGTTTACCATGAAAAACTTGAGAATATTACTGCATTCTTAAAACACCTTTCTCAACTAACAACATCTTAATGTATAGACTGAGATTGTTCAGCAACTTACCTTGGAATCCTCCGAAAAAGTATGCTTCTGCTTGGCTGTAGGATTTGAGTGCATCTACAACAAATTCTATTACGAATCATTCTAGCATATGATCGACCCAAAAATCAACTGTGTGTGTCAACGGGCTGTCTATTGCTTTGAGCTGCACTATGAGCTCAGGAGTCCACTCTGTAGGAACTCCTCCTTGAAAACAGGTTTTCTTTTCTACGAGTCACGAGATCCACGTGTGCAACTCGTTTGGAAATGATGCCCAGAAAATCTCGTGAATATCTTTCCACAAATATCTATCCGACCACTGTGTGTCACATAGACGTGGATGTCTATTCTCTTTCCTTGCAAAGTTTCTTATGGTCTTGTCCCACCAAGCTTGGATTTCTGTCTTTTTAGGATGCCAGTTGTCAGAGCCTTCCGGGAACTGGTATTCTTTGTCACACATCACGATTGCAACTCATCACGGATTCTAGCGCGGCAATGGAACCATTTGTTGGCTATAAATAAACCAAATATTTTCTATAAGACCCAGGTTCTTTGCGGTTTCCCTTTGACCAACAAAACCCCTTCACACCGGCCCTTTCGACAACAACCTGCAAGCAAGTTGAAGTCTCACCCAAGGTGTATCTATGGGGTACTGCAGAATCAGGTTTCCATAGTAAGTGACGAGTTGCTTTAACAAACGTACTACTTAGCACAACAGAGAGTATGTGCTGCGAGGTGAGACGGCGCAACAATGGGAAACGCTGCGGTCTGCACCACTAAGTTCTTCTACTACGGAGCTTCTACTAAAACTGCGAACAATCTGATTCAACTTTACACTTGGAGCACAGGGAAACGTTTAAGGTGCTGAACTGAGTATCACTCATCCACTCGTTCAACTACTCAGCTGATTATCCATCTACTATTCGTTCATCCACTTGGTATGGTTATGATTTGAGCACCTTCTATTGATACAATCTAATTGTTATGCATTGTTCTATTGTGCATAAGGAAGTACTTAAGTGATCTCTTAATACTTATCCAATTAAATGATTCATTGTTCTTCAAACATAAGTTAAATGTTCACCATTCATCTATTCATGCAAAACTTAACATATCATCTCCATACCTCTTCTGATGGCAAATGCATACAACAGTTCTCTCACAACAGCATGCAAGGAAACATCTAGACATTCATTTACAGACAACACAGATAAGCATTCATTCATAAAGCACAATCGCACAACACAATATTTAATGTGGTTCACTCCCTCGGATGGGAAGCTACATCCACAAGAACGGTTGGTAATATATATCTTTAAAAAGGGATGGGGACAATCGTTCTTAGTTTGTGCACTCAGCTGCAGACTCTCCTTCCTCTCAGATAGGTCTCTGCGCACACAATTGCGGAGCCTTTACAATCTTCTCAACTCAAAAGAGATTTTACAATACACTATTCAGAACCCAAAAATGTAACAAAAGGTAAACACACAATAACCCCATCCCATACAAAATTGTCTTCTTAAATAGATCATGCCTGAAGGTCATGTCTTTACAATGCCGAAGACATAAACCCCAAAAACCCTTAGGGTTTACAAAATTGTGTCAGTTTCCCTAAACCGGCTAGCTAACATCTAGTAGTGTCTGCTTCATCGTGGCGGTTCTCCATGTCTTCACTCTGTCACTATCGGCCTTCCTGTCGCACGCGTGCCAATAGGTCTCTTTCACTGAACCGTTCATCTATAACTATCTCACCCGCTAGGCATGCCAAGCTATCGCTTTCCCTGATCTATCCTTTCCTTAACAAAATCGCGCATTGGATGCCTTCCTGATTTGCTCGTGCCCGCCACTCGGAACTCCTGGATCATCTTTCCAAAATTAGACCACTACTGGTCCATCCGGTACCTGTACCTGATCCTTGTCCAGCAATCCGCTTTGCTGGCTCCACATGGCTTGACTGCTTCGCAGTACTGCTTCCTCACAGCGTTGGTCTCAGGGATAATTTTAAGGATCCATACTTATTTAAAAGTGTATAAACCTTGGCGAATCTTACCAATTCTTAAAATGTCAACTATAAAACATTTGGCGATATTTTTTCTAAAATTATTTCAATTTATAAGGATTTTATATAGTTTATATAACAATTTGGCGATTTTTAGAGTGGAAAAATTTTACCCCGTCAAAATTGGGCGAAATGGGGCTTCAAAAAATGCAAATTGGCGAATATTTTTTTGAAAAAAAACATGCAAAAATAGCCCATGGGCTAAATTTCGCCCCTAATATTATCCTTGGTTGGTCTTCGCGGTACTTCCAAAATTCGGATGTTGTGCACAACTTCGCAGTATGGCCAAAACTTGGATGCTACGCACAATTTCGCAGCACCCTCAACACTTAGACAAAATTACATCTTTTTCTGAGCTGCGCTCAGCTCAGCTTTTCCTGCTTATCAAAATTGTTACCAAAACTTTGTCCCAACTTGGGCCCAACAATACCTGACCTCCGTCAAAACTGCCACTGGCTTCACGCCTTTTCAATTGGTCTATGGACTAGATGAAGTACTACCGATAGAGTGCGAAATTCCATCATTAAAACTTGTCGTTGAAATCCTTCCAAACACTACCTCCGAGGAATAATGCTTTCTACACTTGGATAAAATAGATGAAATCATCGCAATACTGCTCTTGCTAATGAAGCACATAAAAAGCACATTGAATCCCTGTATGAAAAGTCAGTAAAGCCTTGTATCTTTAATGAGGGAGATTTGGTCCTCACCTACGACCAAAAACATGATAAGCTGGGGGAAGGCAAGTTTGAGTCCATGTGGCATGGGCCATATGTTGTTAAACGTGTCTTGGATAATGGAGCATATGAACTCAAAGATTATGATGGAATATCTTTGGGAGAGCCTCGCAATGGGATCTACCTGAAGCAATACTATGCCTAATTTTTTATGCATTAGTACTCTGTATATACTGCACATGGTGTGTGTTTTGTGTGGTGTGACACTTTGCTTTAATGTGATAGGATCTTGGATTTATGCTTATACCATGTTCTGTCTGCATGTGAAGATGGAAACATGTTTGGGATTCTCAAACGGCGCCAGCCGGCATACCCGTAACCTCACTTCGGCATCCTGGGTACTCTTTTCCCCTACCAGTGATCTCATTAGTTCAGGAGGGATTTGTCTAGGGTACACAACCAATAACGTCATTGAGTATCATGCAGTGATTGGAGTCTTAACCGATGCTCTTTCCATGGGTATGGACCACATTATCGTCCATCTTGACTGACAATTAGTGGTCTCCCATCTTAACCGTGTTTATGCTATCCGCAACCCCGCGTTGCTCTGTCTTTCTCGATGAGTACGTCTCTTGGAGAGGTCCTTTGAATCCATTCAATACCTACACATTTCAAGAGACATGAACACTGTTGTTGACTCCATGGCCAATTTTATACTAGATTGGTACATTGCACATACATAAAATATCCAAAAGATACAAAAACAGACATAACATGTAAATTGTCCATAATGTATAATCAAAAAACATGTACAAGATCACATAATCATCAATAGAACACAGTATATAGAGCTGCAAATAGATTTTTATATATCATGTCGGTATAAATACAAAAAGTTAGTACTGATACAAAAGATGAAGCACATGAGATTCCAATATAAATCTCCTCTACAAAAATCTAAAGCCCATAGATTTCAATATATATATATATATATGATCCTAGTCCCTAGGATGTTCATTGTAGCGGACAATGGCCCTAGCCACTTTTCGAAGTAGTGAACTGAAGCGCTCGGATACCCCCACAGTATGTCACTGATAACAGCGGGGTAGCTCGTGATTGTGTGGATCCGGGATATACAGGGTCAATTGTTGGAGGTTATCCTCCAGCTCATATAACTCCTCTACCGCATCGCGCTCCGAAGCCTCCATCTCTCATACCTCTCCTCTCCGAGCAATCGGGAAGGCACCATCTGGATGAGATGAGCCCACATCTGCACCGAACATGTAATAGCTGTCAGTACCTCTCCAAAAACATCTAAAAAACATAAAATGAAAAACACAATAGAGTATCATTCTTACCTATATCGCTCAATTTCATGTCATATGGAAGAAGTAAGTCTGGGTCTCCTCTGAAATCAATTCCCTCGTAGGGGTAGTCCTCCACCATGAGGAGTTGTCCCCTTAACCACCTAAAAAAAGGAGGACCATAGCTAATGATAGGACCCCCACCTCTGTGGTGGGCCATCACCTCGTACCATCAAACCATGTGAGGATCCCTTCGATCCAACTCATGTAACTTGACCTGCAGGCGTAGATGTGGGACTCACTTGAAGAAGAATGAGACCATGACCAACCCATTTCAAAATTGTTTCAGCTCACCATGCTGACATTTGGTGATTTTATCTCTGAGGGATACAAGGAGCCCCTCACACCAGTTGAAGACTGTAGGATCCATACACTCCTCCACATACAACATATGGGCCTTGCTGTCTAGGTGATTATCTCTACTCCCTGCTCTCTTTCTCTCCATTGGACCATCTTGTCCACCCAAAACCTGTCCAAACAACAATGAAACACTTATTAGAAGCTTTCCATACCTTCCATCTCATCAATTTTTGGTTTTTCATTGAGTTCATGGGGCCAACTTACGACGGCGCACCCCATCCATACAGACAGAGCACCATCGATGCAAGACACCCTTACAGGAATGGCGCCAGCAAGACCTTGGCGCACATCTCATAAGGGGGGAGTGCGCCAGCCTGAAGGCGCATTTCCCCCCCATTACACAAGCCAAAAACGCATAAACTTGAAATGAAAAGAAATTTCAATCCACTGGAAATGAAAAGGACAGGATATAGGCTTACCTGGCGCTGATGGCACTAAAAATGACTGACCGGGGATCCTACAATCGGCAATTGAAAATCGATCTCCTAAGGGTACTTTTCACCTCCCCAATTTGGTAAAAAGTAATAGTGAAATTTTTTTACTATTTTCCCATTTTATATTGAAAATGGAATATTCCCTTTTTAATTTATTCTTTTGTGAGCCATTTTTGCTATAGTTGGGGTTATTTTTATGTCTAAATGCCTAATCGGTTGTTTTGACCTAGTTTTTGGAGTCTACAAGTGAAGTAAAGTGTCATGTTAAAACTTTTGGTCACAATTGTGGTCATCTTATGCCTGTTATCAGGTGTGAACAACTCTTCAATCGTTCTTGTGTTATTATTCCGCTCGTTAAAATCAAATGTTAATGACACTGAGCTTACTCTTTGTTCCTTCTCGTGCTCGTAAAATGATGAGAATAAGTCACCAAGTTATCTTTTGTCACTTTTTCGGGCTCGTAAAACTCCCACGAAAAGCGACCCCATGGGAGTCTTCCTTTAAGCTCTTTTCAGGCTCCCTAAATACGAAAATATTGCCAAGCAAACTTGATGCTTTCATGCTTGTAAAAGTATTTGAATGATTGTCTTTCTGGTGATAGTTTACCCCTTTTTCGGACTAGGAGGCACTACTTACAAAAAAGGAACACTTCAATTGATCATGACTGGAAGAGTTCTCTTTCACGTTGTTTTATCCTTTTTCGACTGAAGAGACTAGATTTTACGAAAAAGAACCTTTGGATTCTTCTTTAGTTCTTTTTAGACTCTCTAAACATGAAATGACGTCGAGTTTACCTTCTTTGGACTCGTTAAAACTCGCATCGAAGGGCCTGTTTTAGGACAAACCCCTCCTATCCTAGGTTCATAAAATATTTTGGATTGGACTCGTCCATGGGATGAGCTATATCAAGCATCTTTTACGCTCCTCAATCTCGTTAAAAACAAAAAGAGGTACCCATCAATCATGATGGGGATAAGGGAATATTTTGTGTTTCATTGTAGTTACAACAATACATAGTCACTCTTGAACATGGCACTCATCTGCATATGCATTCAGTACTTGGGTAATCCATTTGTCTTCAAGTCACACTGATTATGTGAGTCTTGTTACTCCTTTGGGTCATCCGAAGAATATTTCCATCATCAGTTGCATTAGGTTTCGGTATCATTCTCATCATGTCAAGACTGCCAAATCATGCCATGCCTATGTTCAAGAGACATTTGTCATTCATTATTTGCAGTCGCCTTCTATCATGTCGGTGATCTATGAGTTAGTCTCACATATCACTCTATTGTCCGATTCACTCCAAGCATATGTGATCGCGTTTCATGTCGATGATGAGGGATACATCAAGGCCCTCCTTTGACGGATTCATCCTTGTCGAATTCAACACATCATCCTGGGATTGAATATAGAAACTAATCAAGTACCTTGGGCCTGCATGCCTCAATGGCAGGTTACCTCGCTTTCAACATGAGTTTACATCATTGAATCTTGATTGAAATGTCCCATCGAGTGTTCGACCTTAGCTCATTGATTCACATTCGATGATATGTACTGTGATACCTTGGGGATCATTGACATCAATGGTGATTTCCCTCGTGCTTGTTAATGGTATACATCAATGACCACTAATCAAGTGGTCTCTACCATGTTTGACTCCAAGACATTGTAATCACATGGTTAGATTCGTATCATTGCAGATTCAGCTTGAAGACCCTGGGTTAACTCATATCTTTCCCAGGTTGCGATGGATATTGTTTAAGTCATATTACACGGATCCACTTTGTATTGGTCGTGGTTGTGTTATCATCTCATCATGGATCTATGCTTGTGTTCAGTAGCCATGATTGTGTTCATTTGGTCTCTACTACCATGGATCTGCAGTGTATTGGTCGGCATCCATGTTATGAGTCATATGAGGCATGTATCTCAAAGCCATTTGTACTGCAGCAACTTCTTCCAACCAACATCCTTGCCTTCGATCCTTCACATTGAAAAGCATTTCACCTGACGTATTTTACCAGCTTCATGCTTTGGGGGGCATTCTGTTACACCAAAATCTTGTCATCATGAGTCATGTGTCACCTCCATGCCCTAATCCCTGAAATTTCCTTGGCTGAAAACATCTAGAGCAAGTTGTTGTCCTTGTGTTTCCACATTGTCTAGTTACAGTCGTGCATCCTGTATTCCAGCAAGAGGTGCCAAACCATGGCTAGCACATGATGCTCTCCTACAGAGTGCACCAGTGGCTCTTGTTTCCCATTTACAAGTTGCGCTGACCCTTTCCTAGAACAAGTTTTCTTCATATAGAGTGTGCCTGGGTTAGTTAATGTGGATAACAAGGAGCTTCGAGCGAATTCTCAGAGCTTGGTGACATGGAGGTCTATCCCTAGTTCATAGGAAGAGTGGTATTCGGTCCCCTAACCTAATGGTAAGATCCCTTAGACCTATCCCCTTAATCCTCAACTTACTTTATCCATTTGGCCTTATAAATAAGACCTCTCTCTCCATTGAGAAGAGAGGAAGGACTATAGCACCTTCATGCTGGTGGAATTATCCTAGGTGATCCCTACACATACTTTGGGAGGAAAAAATCATCATTTGGAGGCTTGGCTTGGATTGTTGGATGGAAGTTGCAGCATTGAGGCTTAGGTTGTGACTATATTTCTCTATGCATTTCCCTTCATTTACAGTAATACAAACTCTTTCCATAAATATTGTTGTGTTGATAATATTTAGAGCTTTCTTCCTTAACTATTAGCTTAGATCAGTTCATATTCTATATATGCTTTTACTATTTGCTTGTTTCCATTTGTTCAACAGGGTTTTGCAGCTCGAGATATGAAGGCTCTAGAGCTTGGATCAACAAAGAGGAAGAGGATTTGCAGACTTTAGGTAAGTGACCCACTTGTTAACCTGCATCTTTATTGATCTAGGAAAGTAGGTTGTATTCTTTATTCATTTGTTCTAGATCCACTTGGACTAGGGATATCTTGCTTGAGTCCGCTTGAGTAGATTGTCCATAAACAGAGCTTGTCATTCTCTTATGCATCCTTCAAGGTTATTCCATGATACAAACCAACAAGCTCAATTAAATAATCTCTATTAGAAAGCAAATTCAAAAAATTACCTTTGGTGTCCAACATTGCCTTCTGGATTTTCTCCATGTCTTCAAGGGAATATATCTCCTCCACACACAAACAAAATTTCGAAACCAATGCATGTGTGTCATGGGGAGGTTTCAAGGCCTCTTGAATCTTCTTTTCATCCATATTCAAGGACCCTTCAATAAAATGATGCTCTTGCAAATTAGCATCCTCATATTCTTCCTTCTTTCTTGGACCAACTTCATGAAGCTCCAGTGGTGATGGGGAAGTTGATCTTGGTTCTTCTTCAAATGCTACAAGTTCTTAATCTCCATGGTCAATGGAAATTTGGCTTGCAGCAACACTTTCAAAATTGATCTCTATGTCAGCAACATAGAGGTGTGATAACCCATCAGTAGGTACTCCTTCACAGTTCAAACATCCATCAATAGATGCTCTTTGATTCATGTCCAAAGTAGCATGTTTCTCATAATGATCTTCAGTATTTTCAATGGAATCTTCTTCATGCTCATGTGATGTTTCTTCGTATTTTTCAGATTCACTTGGGAGGGACTTTCGATCCTCTTCATGTAATGCTTCTTCTACTTCACCACCTTCAGAACTAGGTGGCTCATGGGTCTCCTCATTTTCACTCAAACATATATGAGTTGCTCTCCAAGGTATTTTTCAAGAAGGCCATAGGCCTTTCTTTACTAACTCCACATCTTCATTTTTGGGCCTATTTTCAAACACCCAATCAACAAATTCTTCAAAAGGAATGTCCTTTTGTGTATCTCCCTTATACAGATCAAGATATGCCTGATATTGTTGGGGAAGGTTTTACATTTTGCTCTCAATCTTTGTAATTCATTCATAGAATTATCCTTTGGTGTTTCAGCACATACATCTTCATCATACATAGGGTCATAATAATAACCTTCATTCCTTATTAAATTGAAAGAATGTTATCGGACAATCCACTCGAACGGATGGAAGCAGGATCTCCCTAGCTCAATGCGAGTCTAGAACAAATAGAACAGACTACAAGTGCATTTCCTAGATCTACTTAAGGACCAAGTACTAGATGTCTTACCTTTTTACTACACAATCCTTTCTCCTGAATGTTGATCCACGTCCCGTGGTCGTTAGATCCAAGCTGCAAGACCTGTCAAGACAAGAAACAAGAGAAACCAGTAAAAGACATCTATACAATAAGCGATCTAAGTAAACAGTTAAGCAGGTAAACTACTCAATATCGTTGTACACAAGAACAATATTGGTGGAAAGCATTTGTATTACTGCAAATAGAGGAGTACATGATAGAGATATAGAACTACAACCAAGACTTAACGCAGTAGCCCTTCTCCGACCAAGCCAATTGCCACGTCCTTCCAGGGAAGTATGAGTTCTCCAATAGGTGAATGGAGGTGTCTTAAGAGAGATTTTACCAGCATGTAGATACCATAGGCTTCCTCCCCTTGGGATGGGAGTGAGTTTCACTTATATAGGACTAAGTGGATAGGATATGGATAGGATAGGTTGAGAGATGGTAGGAGAGAGATAGGGGATCCTACCAAAGAGTTAGGGGTCGAGTAACAGCTCCCCTAAAGGTCAGGGATAAGCCCCTAAATGAGCAAGTTTCGAGAAGGATCTCGAATAAGTTATTTTTTCCCATTAACTGACCTCGTCGCACCCTGCAGTGGAGCAAGATGCGAAGTCACATGTTGCTAGTGTGCAACCTGCGACGACCCTTCAAAACCTAGCACAATGGGGTGCAAATCCTCCCAGGATGGTTACTTAGCCCAAGTATCTTTAGGGGTGTATACACTGAATCTCATGATGAGTAGATTTTGGGTGTAACAGAATGCCCCCCAAAGCATGAAGTTGTTTAGGATGTACAGGTGAAGTGCTTTGATAGAAGAAATGGCAATAGACTCGTCGGACGAAGGACACTGCTGCAATACAACTGACTCTAAAATGACAATCTCATATGAAGTACAACATGGTTTCCAACCAATACATTACAGATCCATGGTAGTAATGACCGACTAAACACAATCATGGCTACTAGACACAAGCGTAGATCCATGATGAGATGATAACACAGCCACAACAAATACAAAAGTGGATCCATGTAATATGACTCAATACAAACTCCATCGCAACCCGGGTAAAACATGACTCCCCAGGGTCTTCAAGCTGAACCCGCAATGATACGAATCTATCCATGTGATTACAAATGTCTTGACGTCGAACATGGTAGAAACCAATTGATTACCGGCCATTGATATAAACCGTTAACAAGTGCGAGGGAGATCACCATTGGTGTCAATGATTCCCAACATATCACAATACATATCATCAAGCGTGAATAAATGATTTGAATTCGAACGCAATATGAAATCTTTCAATCAAGAGCCAATGATGTAAACTCATGATGAAAGCAAGGTAACTTGCCATTGAGGCATGTAGGGCCAAGGTACTTGGTTGGTTTCTAGATTCAATCCTCAGATGATGAGTTGAAGTCGATAAGGATGAATCCGTCGAAGGAGGGCCATAATGAATCCCCCATCAATCGACACGAAACACGACGAAAGATGTGTAGAGTGGATCAGATGGTACAGTAACATGCAAGACTGACTCAAAGTAACAACGGCATGACGACGTGTGTACTGACTGTAGATGATAGATAGTGAACGTGTTCTTGAACATGGGCATGGCATGACTTGGCAATATTGACACAATGAGAATGATGCAAACTTCTAATGCACTTGATGATGGAAGCTTTCTCCGAATGACTCAGAGGAGTAACAGGACTCAAAAAGTAAGCAGGGACTCATAGACAAATAGATGACCCAAGTACTGTATGCGAATGCAAATGAGTGCCATGTTCAAGAATGACTATATATTGCCACTAAGGTAGGTAACACAAACACTTTCCTTTTTCCCCATCATGAATGATGAGTGCCTCATGTGTTTTTTTACGAGCTTGATGAGGGTAGCCAGATGCTCGGTATAGCTCATCTCATAGATGAGTCCAATCCCAAATATTTTTTGAACCTGGGATAGGAGGGGTTCATCCCATGACGGGCCCTTCAATGTGAAAATTTTAACGAGTCCATAGAAGGTAAACTCGGTCGTCATTTCATGTTTAGAGAGTCTGAAAAGAACTAAAGAAGACTCCAACGGTCCTTTTTTGTAAATTTAGCCTCGTCGCCCGAAAAAGGGTAAAACAACACGAGAAAGGACTCTTCCAGTCATGATTGGTTGGAGTATTCCTTTTTCGTAAGTAGTGCCTCTTGGTCCTAAAAAGGGGTAAACTATCACCAGGAAGACGACCATTCAAATACTTTAACAAGCATGAACGCGACAAGTTCGCTTGGAAATATTTTCATTTTTCGAGAGCCTAAAAAGAGCTTAACGGTAGACTCCAGAGGGTGCCCTTTTCCATGGAAGTTTAACGAGCCCAAAAAAGTGATAAATCATAACTCGGTACTTGCTCTCATGGTTTTGTGAGTACGAGAACAAACGGAGACTAAACTTATCCTCATGCAATAATTACAACTAACCAAAAATAATAATGACAAAACATTCAAAGGGGTGTTCATACCTATAGTTACCATTGGTGATGCAAGAAACGACACAAAAGACCACTTTACAACTCCTGTACACTAGAGAAAGTGTCAAATAGCCCCAAATATAATGACAAACGGTCGAAACTATAGTAAAAGGCCCAAAAGCATGAAAATATTTTAAAAGGAATATTCCATTCCATTTATAAATAGAAATATGGGCCAAAAATAGAAAACATTATTTCAATTGCCAATTTGGGTGGAGAAGTACCAATTTGGAGCCAAAACTTCCTTTTCCGATTTCAGAAGCTACAATCCGCCATTTCACCAACCGTCTGGATCAGGTAGGCCTAAACTTCATCTAGCAACTTTCCAGTGGTTTAGTTTTTGCTTTTAGGTCCATTTTTTGGGCTTTTGATGGTGTTATGGAGGGCTTCATGTGCAAGCCTCGAATTCGAGAGGTGTGACGCCATCGCACTGTACTTAAACGTACAATGCGACGGCGGAAAACCACAATCCAAACATCAAAAAGAATTCCAAAAATGGACTTCTAAGGTTTGAAGTAGGACCTAACAGTGTTAAAATGTCCTTCTTGGTAGGTTATCAACTAGCCAATATGGTATTGGAGTGGCGAGAGAGAGAACATGAAGTAGAAGATGAACAAGCTGCGAACGATCCACAATGCGTGGAAGCTTTGATAAACTGCGGGTTACTCAAGTTCTTTGAGATCCAAGGGATGAGATCCCAGATCCCACTACTGACACACATGCTCCAGAGTTGGTATGCGGCCCAACAGTACTTTGTGATTGGTGAGCATATCCTCACGATAGACATTGAGGATATCTACTTTCTTACCGGTTTGTCCCGAAGGGGGGACATTGTACATCTTACTGGAACACGGGCCAGTGACCGTACAGTTGAGGACATGGTGTTGCAGCATTATGTTGCTACTTCTTAGCCTTCCAGCGGGAAGATTCTCATCAGGGATGTGGTGAGTCATCCACTGTGGACCATATTGCTTACCATTACTAGGGTGGCGGGTAGCCAAGCCCCACACACGGCTACTCGGACTCAGATGTTGTATGCGAAGGACTATATGTCCCCCATGGTTTTCAACTAGTGCGAGGGTCTCCTCGCAAACATCCAAGCTCAGTTGACCAAGTGTCGGCGAGGGGAGCTCAAGCAGTTTGGGTATGGATCGATCATAGTATCGTTCCTCTTAGAGTGGATTCCTCTTCTACATCCGCAGTTGCTACTTGATGACAGGGAACCCAGGGATCCCCATATGCTCAGATGGGTTGAGATCATGACTCGTCATGGTGGCGGGCCCATCATTAGCATTGGTCCTAATTTTTTCAGCTGGCTAGAGGGCCAGTTACTCATGGTCGAGGACTTTCCATACAGTGGCATGGACTTCCGAGAGGATCCCGACTTGGTGCTGCCCGAGGGTGCAACATGGGGTGACATAGGTGAGAACAAAACCCTTGTATTTTTAGTTTTGTATATTATACCATTTTTTTTATGTAGTGCTGACAAGTACATAATATGTGTGTGTAGATGTGGGCCCCGTACGGTCGGTGGGTCTCTCCCTTCTGGCGAGGAGAGACAAAGGCGGGGAGGCAGTCATTCCTGCAGGTGCTCATGCTGCCATCGAGGAGATGGAGGAGGTGTACAAGAACCTATCCCAGCTAACCGTGGAGATACCGGAGCCAGCTATTGATGACTTACCGAGGCCCATGCAGAGATTTGGGGTTGGAGCATCTGTGTGCTTCAACGCCTTACTTCGCAAGGTGGCTCAGACCGTGGACTGTTTCCTTACCCAGCGACAGCAAGCTATTCGAGCTAGGGGTGGTGTATGGGTCAGGCGTTAGGCCTGATGACACTTCTATACTTGTACTGAGAGCTTAGAGGCCTCAGATTTTGTACTACTGAAAGCTATGATGCTTCATATTTTTGTAGAGACTCACAGAAAGCCATCGTGCTTCAGATTTTGTACCAGCACTACTTTTGAGCGATATATATATATATACAGACATTATCGGCAATTTATACATTATGTGTTTTTCAAAAATGATTAGTGATGTGATCTTGTTTACATGTTTGCTTCTACAATATTTACATGTCGTGAATGCTTTTACATACTATGAATATTATGTGTGTGTGATGTACAATCCAAAATGAAGTTGGCCATCGAGTCAGCAATTGTGTTTAAATCTCGTGGAATGTGCAGGTATTGAACGGATTCAAATGACCTTTCCAGGAGACGTACTCGTCTGAAGAGACAGAGTAAGGTGGGATCATGGATGGCGTAAACCCAGTTAAGATGGGAAACCACTAATTGAGAATCCATGTGGATGACAATGTGGTTCATACCCAAGGAAATGGTGTTGATTCCGATTACTGCCTGATATTCTGCAGCATTGTTAGTCGCAAACCCTAGGCAACTTCCTCCTGAGCTAATGAGCTCACCTGTTGGGGAATATAGTACCTAGGCTACCGAAGCAAGGTTACGAGTATGCCAGTTGGCACCGTCCGTGAATCCATTGCACGTTGCCATCTGCACACACAGACAGAACATGGTATAAGAAGCGGAAACAAGATCAAAAGACACTTGAAAAAGAAATGCGTCACACCACACAAAAACACGCCATTTACAATATTACAAGCAATTCTATGCATGAGAGATCAAGAATAGTATCTCTTCAGGTAAATCCCATTGTGGGGTTCACCCAAAGAGATTCCGTCATAGTCTTAAGGCTCGTAAGCACCTTTTTCCAACACATGTTTTATAACGTAAGGTCCATGCCACATGGACGTGAACTTCCCTGCTCTTAGTTTGTCTTGCTTCTAGTCATAAGTGAGAACCAGGTCACCCTCGTTAAAGATACAAGGTTCAACTGACTTATCGTATTGGGCTTTGATGCATTTCTTGTGAGCTTCATTAGCAAGAGTGGCATCTCGGTGAGACTCGTCAAGTTTTGATAAGTACAAGAGACATTATTCCTCGGCAGTAGTGTTAGGAAGAAGTTCGACAGCGAGTAGTAGAGATGGAATTTCACACTCTATTGGTAGGACAGCCTCCAATCCATATACCAATTGGAAAGGAGTGAATCCTATGGTGGTTTCGATGGAATTTCGGTAGGCCCATAATGCTGAAAAGAGCATGTTATGCCAATTGGACTTATGTGTCCCTACCATCCTTTGGACCATAGTTTTCAAGACCTTGTTAATGGCCTCGACCTGTCCATTCGATTGCGGGTAGTAGGGTGTTGAATTTTCATGGCGAAAACCCAACCTGTCGCTCAATTCATCAACCATATGGTTCTGAAAATGAGAACCATGATCGGTAACAATTTCCTAAGGAAATCCGAACTGAACTATTACATGATTGAACATGAAGAGTGCGGCGGTTTTTTCGTCGTTCTGGTATGTAGGCATAGCTTTGGCCCACTTTGTAAAGTAATCCATAGCTACAATTATGTAACTATGCCCCCCGGCCGAGGTAGGCTTACAATGCATAAAATCAATGCCCCATTTTGTGAAGGGGCCCACGGCAATAACCGGATGTAGTGGGGCAGGATGAGTATGCTTCTTTGTAGGGAAGTGTTGGCAAGGAGGACTTTTTTTACGGCCTCAATACAATCTTTGAAGATAGTAGGCCGGAAATATCCTGCGCGCAAAATCTTCTGGGCTGTAGACATCCCAGAGAGGTGACCGCCACATGCCCCAACGTGACAGTCATTGAGAACATGTTTTGCTTCCTCGTGAGTTAGACAATGTTGAAGAATTGAATCGATGCCACGATACAAAGTATCATTGATGATCAAATAATACTTTGCATGGTGACGTATCTTACGATGGTCGTCGCGAGAAAGTTGAGGGTTGAAGCGTTGGGTTTGAAGATACAATAAGATATCTCCATACCACGGATCAATCGTACTGATGAGAAACAATGATTAATCTGGAAAGGAGTCATTGTGTTCAACTTCTGCATCAGGTCGGGGAAGGTCGCAAATGAGCTCGACAAACACCAAAGACTTCTTAGACTTAGCTTTCTTGAAAATAAGATCAAATTCTTGCAGTATCACAATCCATCTTGAACACTTGCCCCCAACCACTTGACGTGTCAGTACGTTGTACATGGGGTTCAAGTCGGCGATGATAGTGGTGGTGTGGAGCAAGATGTAGTGCCAGAACTTCTAGACAGCGATGACCGCCGCGAATGCGAGTTTTTCAACATGTGAATATCTAGTTTTAGCGTCGGCTAGACCCTTACTTGCATAGTATATTACATGTTCCTGGGCATTTTGATCCTCCTGTACCAAAACCATGGCGATAGTGGTAGCAGAAGCGGTGAGATATAAGATGTAATCTCAATAATAACTAGGCGGTTGGAGCATGGGGGCATGCGTGATGGCAGGTTTGATACTATCGAAGGATTTTTGAGCTTGGTCATCCCAAATGAACGAGACATCCTTCTTGAGCAGTCTCATATACCCCTGAGTCTTCTTCGTGAAATTGCAAACAAAACGTCTTAAATAAGTCGCCTTCCCTTGGAGACTTTGAAGTTCCGTAACATCAGTCGGGGGTGGTAGGTTGATGATGGCCTCCACCTTTAAGGGATCAATGCAGATCCCATCCTTCGAAACGATAAATCCTAAGAGGCGTCCGGACTCGACACAAAAGATACACTTATGAGGATTCAGACGGATATTGTATCGTCTGCATCTGAGGAAAATGGTCGTCAGATGATCAATGTGGAACTCGCGCTGCTTTGAATGAGCAGGGAGATCGTCCAGGTAAGGTTCCACAAAGTACATAATATCATGGAAGGCATACAACATAGCCCGTTGAAACGTGGCACTAGCATTTTTAAGGCCAAATGGGAATTTGCGATATGAAAATGTACCCCATGGGCAGATGAAATCCGTCTTATGTTGGTTGGCTGGGTTGATCTCAATCTGGTTGTAACCAGAAAATCCATCCATGAATGAGAAGATGACGCTTCCAGCATACTTGTCGATGATCCGGTCGATGAAGGGGGTCGGGTAGTTGTCTTTTGGACAAGCCTGGTTAAGGTCCCGATAATTAACATAGACACGAATAGTGCCCTGCTTTTTGTTCACAGGAACGACGTTTGAGACCCAATCCGTCAATGGGACAGGATAGATAAAACTAGCCTTTAATAAGAGCTTTTCAATTTCTGCCTTAATTGCCGCAGTATTCCGGGGGTGTACTGGTCGCAAATTTTTGGCGCACAAGTTTGATGTTGGGATAGGTTTGTATTTCATGAGAAACAATTGCGGGGTCTATCCCAAGCATCTCCTCATAAGACCAAGCAAATACGTCTTGAAATTGCTTGAACAAGGCCGTGCTAATAGCGATTTCTTCAAGGGAACACTTCTGGCCTATACGAATGTGTTCCACTATACCTGGTTTCACCGAGATGTCTACCGGCGTGGTTGGCTCAATGTTGGCCAAGTTTCCCTCCATGTCCGTAAGACATGTAATGATGGGGGAATGAGGGGATGGGTAGATATCTGGTGAAAAGAGGGTGTGAATGTTGTCCTCTATGTACTCCAAAGGAGGAAGAAAAGATGACCTATGGTGGAGATCATCCCACGGACTGTCGTCAGGATTCATTACTTCCATGATGGACTCATTTGAATGAAAAGTCCAAAGTAAGAGATCAGGTAGAGATGACATCCGTCGTAGATAACAAGATGTAGAGGCCATGGTTAAATGGTCCTCTGGTGCTGATTTGATAGCCTCGTAACTGCGTTCATTGGGTGAAAGAGGCATTATGTCTCCAAACAAGTGTGTTGTGGCTTCATTCGGTACAAGCCAAGCATCATTTGGGTGAGATGAAATATCTGTGGAGACCATGTGCACCATAGCAACATGATTAGGGGGGTCCGCGGCTAGAAAAACGCCCATGAGAGATGAATCTTTCAAAAGGCCAACCCCTACACTCTCATACTGTTTTGACATTTGTCCAATGGAAGGAACATGGTCACCAGGATGAGTAGTGGTGTCTGGTGTACAAAAATCTAATTGGTCGATAGTAACAATTCGTCCTTGGTGGGGGAATTGTACTATGCAGAAGACTGAAGAGGCTACTGCCTGCATGGTGTAAAACCAATAGCGACCAAGCAAGAGATTATAATCTAATGAGGTCGATACCACTTCCATGTTAATGGTTATAGTCTTTCCACCCAACTCAACTGCAAGAGCTTGTAAGAGCCCATGAGGTTGAAAGCCACGCCCGTCGAATGCTTTCAACGTGGTAGGAGAACAATTCAATTCGGGGGAGCCGAAGGCTCTCCAATAGGCGATGGACATGACAGAAGTGGAGGCACCTTCATCTCAAAGGGTACGATTGACAATCTTCCCAGCAATGTTCACAGAAACTTGGAATGCGAGCTGGTGTTAGAGCCTCGACTTAAGGTTGTCAAGTCGAAACATGATGGTATTCGAGGAATCGGGGTCGACTACACCGATGGCTGCAAGGAGAGTTTTGCATTGATTAGGACAATTCTGCAAAACTTCCAAGGTAGACATGGCGCAAGGAGCTTGTGCCAAGTCTTCTACGATATTGTAATTTTGAGCCGCCCGAGTGTTAGGATTGAAAACAGCTTTTCGAATCGTGCTTTTGGGCGATCGCAATATCGAATCCAAGGATGGATTCTCAATGGTGAGAGAAGTTGATGGTACAATGACATCAGTCAAAGAGTCGGAAGCTTTTTCAGTATTACTTCCAGTGGATTCCTTTGAAGGGACTGGGTCATAAGATCACGAGCGAGTATTTAAATTGATCGTCTCGTTACGCAGCATGAGAACATGAGCGGTATTGGATGGTTCCCCTTGGGCTGGGGGGGTTGAGCAATCATTTGCTGGTTCTGAGTAGGAAACGGATCATTGAGGACTGTGGGAGTTGGTTTTCCCCGAAGAAACTTTTGCACTTCGTCTTTATGGGGGCACTCTTTGGAGAAATGGTCATCTCCACACAGTAAACAAGGATATTTTAGTTTCTGAATCTGCTTGGTATCATCAGGAGTGTTATTTTGTTCCTGCTAGGTAGAAGCCTTTTGGGTTTCTCCTTGTTCTTCTCTTTTTCGTTAAACTTCTGAGATGAAGTTGATTGAATAGAATTCACCTCTTCAGTTACAGTAGGAGCGGTCGACTTGGTGGTGCTATGACCAGCCTGAGCCGGTAAGGGGGAAGACCCTTGAAGGTTGGATGATCCAATAGTACTAGAGGCAGGCTGGGTGTTAAGGGATCCAATGATTCCATCGGTTTGGAGTCCCTTATGTGGTTTCGCGGGGTCATTAACATCACGGGGTGTGTCAAGTAGAATATTAAATAGAGTGCCAGATTGAGTGTAAACCAGGTCTAGCAGATGGGCACTCACGATGGCTTGTTCTTCGGTGACAGCACCTCTCATGGTGACATATTTTTCTATGGTGGGAATGAGCGATTTGGTAAACCAATATACTAGGATTTGATCTAGAATAGGAGCTTCAATAAGATGTCATCTCCTTCACCACTCATGGATATGATCGGAAATATGAGTGGCGATATTCTGATGGAGCGAGGTTAAAATATCAGTACCAGTCTCATACCATATAGGCAGCCTAAAATGTGTCAAAAATTTCATAGCAAGAGAGACGAAATCAGGAAAAGAGTTGGGTGGCAACTCGATGTACCACTTGGTAGCCAAACCAGTGAGAGTCCTTTGAAACAATCTAAGACAAATTGAATCGTCCATTAAGGAATTAGATGAACACCATAAGTGGTATTTCATCACATGGTTTTTAGGTTCTCCACCCGGCCTACCGTCAAATTTGGGGATATCAGACGGGAGTTTCACCGGAATCAGTGGCCAGCTAGATCCATGGTAAATAGGATCGTTGGTTAAACGAGATAGGTCAGGTAGGTCCAAAGTAGCCAGGAAGGGCAGCTGTGGGTTAGGCAGCGCATATTGATAATACGGATAAGGCGTGTAAGGACCAAACTGACCATAAGGTGTACCAGGATTAAACTAACCATAGGGGGGTGTGCCCCCTGGACCGAAAGGAGGTCCGCCACCATAATGTGGTCCATTCCAATAAGGTGGGGGTCCTCCTCCACCTCTGGGAGGGGGTGGAGGTCCACCGCCACCACCGGGAGGAAGTGGAGGTCCATAACCATAATAAGTTGGCCCACCACAGCCTCCGCCTAGAGGGGGTGGTGGACCACTTCCGCTGCCAGAAGGATGGGGGCCCCCACCACCTCCGTCGTCGGAAGGATGAGGGTCTCCACCACCACCGCCACCACCATAGTAATTAGGTCCTCCACCGCCTTCGCCTGGAGGGGGTGGTGGACCACCACCGCCACCTGAAGGGAAATGTCCTCCTCTACCATGATAGGGAAGTCCCCCGCCACCTCCACTGGGATGGGGTGGTGGACCATTCCCACCACAGCCGAAGTGGTGAGGGATATTGTAGGAAAAATGAGGTGGGCCTCCACCAATGTTAGGTGGGGGCCTGCCGCCTCCAGCATGAGGTGGAGGAGGACCAATCGGGGATGGTGGTACCTGAGGGATAATCGGTTGGGGTCCGTGTTGCAACACAGATTATTGCCCCCATAGAGTGTATGAATTGCCAGGATAAGGTATCCCATATGGCGCGTTTCCGAGATTAGGTTGGCCAAGCGCAGGTTTAACAGAACATGGATACGCTTGACTCCATGAGGGTTGATTTACATTTGACGGCCCCCCAACATGAGATAATCCCGTGCTGGATGGTCTAGCGGGTTGGGAAGGTCCAATGGAAGGTCTGTTGGGGATTCCAATGCCTATATTCTGGTTAGGAAATGGGGGTTTCCCCCTAGCCACAACAGGATTACCACTATTAAAAGGTTGAACCAACATAGGTTGCTGACTAGCTACCGTAGTAATAACATTACCAATAAGGTAACCCGGGGGAACGGAATACCCTCCCCTTGAATTTTGAGGTCGGGAAGGAACTGGTAAAGTAATTGTGGTAGTGACGGGTGTGTTGGACTGTTGTCCTTCCACCGATTGGTTCACTTGAGGTGGAGGATTGGACTCTTGCGAGGGTTGACTAGTCTCATTAGTGGTCACATCGTGGGGTGCTTCAGGTGATCCGAAAGATATCGAATGAACTGGTATGGGTCGGTAAGGGGGTAACGATGGGTCTTGAACCCGTCATTGGAGACTCGACTGTCGACACTCTTCATCCATAGAACGAAAGTGAGCCAATTGGCCACTAAAGTAGGCTAAAGTGTCTTCCGGAGTAGTCTCACTGGGTGAGGATGAGATGTCAAAATGAGCCACTAAGTGGTCTGTAGAAGATGTCAAGTAAGTTGTTGAAGGACCAACAGCTCTAGTAGGGTCGCCCTGGGGTTTGTTTATCCATTCCAATGATCCAGGTTCTCCCGGGATGACGGGAGAAAGGTCTTGTGAAGCGGGGGTGTGTGCTTCTTCATCCTGCGGGGGATGAGAGGCAGGTGAATCTGGTGGAAACAAAAGTCCTCCAACATTCAAAGTGGGGTTTTCCATTTCAGTAACTATGACCACACTACACTGATCCATTCTTACCCTCAAAATAACCTCTGGATTAAGGGGATATTTGGGTGGTAAGTTCAAGATCCTACGGGATCTTCTCTAGGGAAAATCCGCCAGAGTATCAGGAAAATCATCCAAAAAGGATGAAACAGCGTTTCTCCTAAGGGTATGCTAAAAGAAAAGCAGTCCAGAAAAACCTACTCAAACTAAGGCAACAAGCAAACTTATGTGACAGAGTGGATTCAAAAATATGGAACCTCACGGGATTATCAAGGCATCACAAACCGCGATATACTGCAGGGTCCAACAATATGACGCGACAAGGAGGATTGGGACCGTACCCTTGCTTGCATACCCGATTGCCTGGATAGTACGTGCATGCTAATCTCCCTGAGTGTTGTTCTCGATGTATTGCTTTGCCAAGATGGCCAAATGGTTAACTCGGTTGGTTTCAGGAATCCTAGTGGTGTCTCCCAATATACGCAAGGTACGTGGGAGCTCAAATCTGTAGTGGTGATGTCTAATGCACAACCGTTCGGCAAGAGACCTTCCGATATACGTGTCGAGTATGTGATACACCCTTCGATATACGCCAAGTACGGATTATGGTACTTGGTGGGTACGTGAAGGAGCACGATATACCGATGTACTTGGAAGACTACAATACCCCCAGGATACAGTGCTGGTAAATAACGACAACTGCCACGCTTAACGACACCGGAACACGTCTCTAACTTACACACAAGTTGCTAAAATTTTTACCTATTTCTACCATTAATTTTATCTTGGATGGTTAGGTGAATGCATGAGGTGAGTACATAATTGGAAGCATAATGCAAGCCCTAGCTACATGCATGAAATATTCTTTTCTTTCAATGAATTATATCTATGGGAAGGAGAAAGCTTTTTCCAATAGTATTGCCAAAACAAACTCAATGCAACACAATTCCAATTCAAGCAAAACTTGATAATGAAAGTACTCTTTTCCTTTTATGCGAAACGCAAAAGCACAACACTACTAAACCAAATCAAAGCAACTTTTTCTCTTCTTTTCCTTTTCAAAGTAAAATGACCCTAAGCAATGAAAAGAGAGGATTCTGAAATGATATATGCAAGTTTTTCAATTTCACTTTCAATGATCTAAGAGCAACAAGAATTAAAAATGCATCTATCTTTCCTTAGCATAGAATCAATTTTGCAAAAAATCGAAGCGTGCTTTGAGTCTTCCAATAAAATGAGTGATTCATAATTCGAGAAAAACACAATAGATCATACATTCATTCAACTTTTCCAAAACATAAACGAGAATTTTCCCATGCACAACAATCTTTCTTCAATAATTTTTTGAGAAACAATGGGAAAGAAGAAATTTTAAACTTTTCAATGGATGCATCAAAGCAATGATTTGATAACAACTCTGCTTTCAGATCTAACTAACTAAAAAGAAAATACTACCCGCAGAACTCATACATTCAGAAAACTCAAGAAAAGACAAGCACTCAACCAAGCTGAAAGACACACTTAACTCAAAATCAAGCAGCAGCAAGCAAACTAAGCAAGAAAAGCTCAAAACAAATGTAAATGAGGTCTGGAGGTTGATCCAATGCAATGATCAGATCCAGGATGGAAGGAAGGGAATGCAAGAGTAAATGGATGAAGGTGGAGGATACTAGAGTATCCACCACTACCTGTCTCAAACTTGTCCAAGACGGAACCCAAATTCAATCCAAATGAAACCAAACTCTCAACACACAAATGATAAATGTGGTCTCTGGATGGATCTTGCAGCACAGAGGGATTTCATACATCAGACCAAAGTTCAAACTGTCAAATGAGGGAAGGGATGCCAGTATGCCAACTTTTGACAGATCGGTGCACTTTACCCTTACACACAGTGCGACGTTGCATTTTGTCTTCACGGGAGGTGCTATGATGTCGCAGTATACCAATGTGAAGGATGCGACGGGTGACTAACAAGTGAAGAACGGAGACTCAGAAAGACACAGTGTCGCTCTGTTTCCACTACACAGGTACGACAGGCAAGGTCTAGATTCAAAAATGAATCAGATCTCTCGACAATGAACCATAAAAAAGCTTGAAAATGAGTTGTATAAACTTAGAGGAAGCAAATCAGAGTCTTCAATGTGAAGATCTGATAGTGAAATCAATCTCAAGAAGAAAATGGCAAAACATAATAAAAAAGGATTGTGTCAAGTAATCAACTGAAAATGACTCTCAGATTAATGACCACTAAACAAGACAAACACCACTATCCCCAGTATGGTCACTAGATTTGTTATCGGACAATCCACTCGAGCGGACGCAAGCAAGATCTCCCTAGCTCAATGCCAGTCTCGAACAAATAGAACAGACTACAAGTGCATTTCCTAGATCTACTTAAGGACCAAGTACTAGATGTCTTACCTTTTTACTACACAATCCTTTCTCCTTAATGTTGATCCACATCCCGCGGTCGTTAGATCCAAGCTGCAAGACCTGTCAAGACAAGAAACAAGAGAAACCAGTAAAAGACATCTATACAATAAGCGATCTAAGTAAACAGTTAAGCAGGTAAACTACTCAATATAGTTGTACACAAGAACAATGTTATCTCCCAAATTGACCACCGTCATTTTGGATGACAGAATGGGTAAAAATCTTTATTTCTATAAGTCATGGCCTTCTGTTGGCTCGGTTTTGCAACCAAGCTTAGTGCTATGGGCACCTACTAACTAGTAGTAGCAGTTTCAATAGAAATAAAAACAATAAACTAAATAAACAATACTTTTTATGGATCTAAGCAAGAATCTAAGCAAATAATGTAAACATTTCAAAATCAAGAACAAGAAACATAATAAATAATTTTTTGTATTGAAAAGTGGGGGGCAAGCAAGTGCTTGCGATATTACCTCCAATGGTGAAGGTTGATGTTGAGAAACTCCCAAGATGAGTAGCTCCAAACTCCAATAGGTCTCTTTCTCCAAGGTTGCTTCAATGGCTAAAAGTGCTCAGGGGAGATTTCAGCAGCATAAGGATGAGATAATGGAAGGATGTGAAATGAGGAGCCCCTACCACCTTTTTATAGGTTTTGGTGGTGAGGAATACCATTTGTGGTTTTGTGGAAACCAATGGTATTGACCAACATGGTTTAGGTAATTTTCCCTCCTTTTTTCTTTTTTGAATAAAAATAATATTTTAATTCCCTTTTTAATATTTTTGGGAATTTGGACCCTTTTTGAGGGTTTTTTATGATTTTCTTGGAAAAATAATCTTTTTTAATGGAAAAAGGGGTGTACTAAGGTCTTTTGGTGACCTTTTGTTGGTTTCAGAGGCTCAGATGGTGGAAAAGTGGACAAATGGGTCATGTGAGTAAGGGAATGAGCTAGTGAGCACTTTTTAGGTGTTAACAGATTGCCCCCTGATGTGTGAGGGCAGGAGCTCATCGTATGGCCGATAGACATCATAGTTCTTTTGTCCTTTTTCTAGGTTTTAGGGGAGAGAAGAGACCGGTTGGAGACTGGAGCCACGGCCCTTGGAAGCTGTAAAAAAAAAATATATTACATTGCCTCAATATGAATGAGGTATAATCTCTGATAAAGGACGAGGCGGGCATTCCCATGCTCGTATCAAGACATATACAAAACAATTAGTCCCAAGAAGGGGGATCTAATACGTAAAGAAATATACTGGTACATCATAATGGTCCAGAGGGGACATGATTGTGGGATATACTCATGATCATGGCTGATCTCAATAACTGATACACTGGAATAACTGTTGAACTGCTGAAACTGAAGGTGTCCAACATCTGTATGGACTCAATGACTGTGAGCCATCTCTAGGGAGTATTGTAACTGTATACTCGAGGGAGTATGGAACCTGGGTAAATCTGAATACTGTCGCCATGCGCAGCCCGGATATCTATAGAAAAAGTGTAACTGGTGTTATCCATAGGAAGACTCTCAAATGTGGAGGAGTCAGGAGGTATCCGGGGTCTTCGACTAATAACTGAACGGACCAATACCCTGTGCGAGTCTCAACGATGCGATCAAGGTGTTGAAGTCGAGCATGTGAGAAACAACCATTGGGAGAGGTACTGAGGATTCCTCTCGAAATGATTCGTAGGCACTCATCATAAATGGTAATGAGTCCAAGACACAGGGGCCTCTAGGTCTATCCTCTGGAATCAATGTGGTTGTCGTCGACAGAGGGAGACCAGCAACTAACAAGGCAATGATGTTTCCTTGCTGGGAGCGCGAGGTGTAAACTGAAGTGATGTAGTACTGCTGGTAGGACTGACATACTTGTGGGGATGGGAAATAACTGGGTCAAAAATGGGTAGACTCAAACTTCCTTTGTTCAGAGCAAGATGACGTGGTTGACCTGGCAGCGTAGGGAACTGACTTGTAGGTGTGGGGATCATCTTTTAGGGACTGAAGGGTATGTACTGACTCTGGGGGGGTGAAGCTGATGGTAGGTGTCGAGGGAGTTTCCGGGTGACATACTGCAGAATACTCTGAACAAAGGCGACCAGAATGGGGAAGCTGCTATGTTGAGTAGATATGATCTGTCGTGGCGCCAAGAGGCACCCTTCTTCCTTCTTCGTAGTTTTAATGAGCTCCAAGAAGGGATAAAAGTGTGCTCTGAAATGGTACTGTCTTGTGGATTTTGTGAGCCCAGGACGGCGCATGCTCATGGTTGCTATCATGTTTAGAGAGTCTGAAAGCGGTAAGTGGACTCTATTGGTGTTCTTTTTCGTAGTTTAGTCTCCAAGGCCCAAAAAAGCATAAAATGATGCGGATGGAGAACTCTTCTAGCCGATGTGACTAGAGTATACCTTTTTCGTAATTAGTCTACGAGGTCCGGAAAAGGGGTAAACTTATACCAGGTAGACGCCCTTTCAGATACGTTTAGCGAGCATGAAAGGAAGCAAGATTGCTCGGCGATCTTTTCATTGTTTTAGGAGTCAGAAAAGAGCTTAACAGAAACTCCCTAAGTGCCTTTTTCGTAAGAGGGGTTGCTCGGCCCGAAAAAGGGATAAAATTATACCGAATAAAAACGGATTGATGAGGGCGAGAAAAGGTCTCAAGCATCGTCATCTGTGCGGAAAACTGGATCCGGTGACATAAGGATTGTCGAAAACGGAGAACGACCGATGTGGCACGCAAACCGAGGTGACGAGGGGGCGTGGAAAAAATGCCCGGAAAATCTAAAGGTGAGAGCGAGAAATGATCTCTAGCATCATCAAGAGCGCGGAAAACTGAATCCGGCGATATAAGACACATCGAAAATGGAGAACGGCCGATGTGGCACGCAAACCGAGGCGACGAGGGGGCGTGGAAAAAAATGCCCGAAAAATCTAAAGGTGAGAGCGAGAAATGATCTCAAGCCTCATCACGAGCGCGGAAAACTGAATCCGGCGATATAAGACACATCGAAAACGGAGAACGGCCGATGTGGCACGCAAACCGAGGCGACGAGGGCGCGTGGAAAAAATGCCCGGAAAATCTAAAGGTGAGAGCGAGAAATGGTCTCAAGCATCATCACGAGCGCGGAAAACTGAATCCGGCCATATAAGACACATTGAAAACGGAGAACGGCCGATGTGGCACGCAAACCGAGGCCACGAGAGGGGCTAAAAAATGGTCAAAAAATGGACCCCGTGAAAAACGGGAAACGGAAGGAACCTCTATGAAGTTCTCGCTGTGCTGATCCCAACGGTACCAACGGTTTGAGAAATGGACTTCGTATGACACCGCAATGGTTGTTTGAAATTTGTGGAATTTCTATAAATAGGACGTGGGGCCCAATATGACATGTCATTGTTACGTGCGAGTTTGATAGAGCTGTCAGAGCTTTTTCTTGATTTCCGGGAGATTTCACCGTTGGTTTTCGATTTAGCGAGTTGCAGGTAACTCTATTCGCCTTAACCTTGTCAATTATGTCTTTTTTGTTTGGCGGTGGGCCCCCGAAGGCCGCGAAACTCCATGTTGACTCTCCAACGTGGAACCGCGCGGGTTTCAGGTCTGAACCCGCGATGAACCGCGCGGGTTTCAGGCTCACAGTCGCGATGTTCATCGCGACTGTGAGTTCGGAACCCGCGATGTTCATCGCGTGTTCATGGGTGACAGTCGCGATGTTCATCGCGACTGTCTGGTGAAAACTCGCGATGTTCATCGCGGGTTTTTTCATGGATCCCGCGATGGTCATCGCGGCTTTTTGTGGAAAAGCCGCGATGGGCATCGCGGCTTTTTGTGTAAAAGCCGCGATGGGATTTTTCTAAAAATTTTTATGCTGGGGCTAAAAAATTTCCTGTATTTTCTTGGCAGGATGTTGCGGAGAGCTCAGTCCGTGTGGCGGGAGAGAGAGATTGATGCCGAGATTATGTTGAGGATCGAGAATGATGGAGGGGTGAGACAGACCCTATCCATGAGCGGACTCTTGAAGTTCACTCAGATACCTCCTATCCGTTCAGTGAGGAGACTCCTGAACCAGCTCGTGCAGTGGTGGGTGCCGGCAGAGGGTGCCTTCATTATTGGTGGTGAGAGGTTGGAGATTACTCTCACTGATGTATATTTTTTGACCGGTTTGCCTCGCTTGGGTGAGGTGGGTGATATTTCTCCGAGGTTGCCTCCAGGTGTGGATATGGAGGACCTCTTACAGACCTTCTGTGTGGATGACGCTGTTTTGGTAAACAGCTCTATTAGTCTGAAGTTCCTACGTGAGTGGGATATGCGGGCTGTTGGTGCCTATGTTCTGAGGGTTTTGGGTGTTGCTGCACCACATCGTATGTCTGGGGGGCAGACGATGATGGTGGACTCCGTTCTACGGGGTACTTACTACGCTTGGGCTCAGATGTTCTTGGCCGGTGTCCGGAGAGATCTGGACAAGGCCGTGAGAGAGGGAGGTGAGTTCTGTTACGCCTCTTTTTTATGTTGTTTTTTCTTTGAGCGGGTGCCGACCTTACGGCCACACGTACCCGTTCGTGCTGGTCTTCCTAGTGAGCCTCGTATGATGAGGTGGGGGCAGATGATGCCCCGTGCTGGCGGTGGTATCCGTGGCTTCTTCACAGAGGACTTTTACCAGCAGTGGGAGCAGATGCCACTGGTGATCGAGGACTATCCATACGCCGGCATGGACTACCGGGGAGACCCAGAGATGCCACGTGCCCCAGGACAGGCCTGGAGCTTAGACGGTATGTTTTTGTGTATTATGTTATGTTATATCATATGTATTATGATTGATCATGATGATATCTGTTGTATAGTATCTGATGGTTTTACTTTCTTTGTGCAGATATAGGTCCTGTACCACCACCTGACTATGTGGCTCGGCAGGGGCGGGCGATGGTGGTTGCTCGTCCCCCAGTACCTGTACGTCCTCCTCGTGGTGGAGGATATGCAGCCCGTGGGCGAGGGGTTGGCCGTCACGACGATGTTATAGATGGTTTCCGTCGGACTCTAGCCCGGATCGTAGATGGGCTCCCCGAGGATGGCTGGAGGGACCTTGATCGGGACGTTTTGCAGGGATGTCTAGGTGCGCCGCCTGAGTGGCAGTCACTTCTGTTGAGGGCAGCGGTGTTTGTTGCGAGACACGGGGGTGGTAGAGGAGATGCTCTGGCAGGGCCGGCTCAGGGGAGGATACATCTGAGGGACGATCCAGCAGGGCCAGCAGAGCGGCGAGTTCGGGGTCGTCCTGACCCGGCTGGGCCGGCGGAGGTGGAGTCGGAGGAGGAGCCCGAGGAGGAGCCCGAGGATCCGCAGGATCCAGATGAGTAGACGTCATTGTTGCCCCCAAATGCTTATGAGCATATGGGGAAGCATTTTTTGTATGACAGATGTATTTTTTGTATATCGAGTGCTGAGGGCACTTATGACATGTAGACTATTTGATTTGTATATATATGTGGATATATATTTTGGATATATTGTCGTGTATGCACGTGGATGCACATTTGTCTTTTGTATATGCCCATGGAGGCACATGTTATGCACGTGGATGCAGTGTGTTTGTAGATGTATATATGCCCGTGGAGGCACATGTTATGCACATGGATGCATTATTTTGGTTTGTTTGTTTTATGCCCGTGGAGGCACATGTTATGCACGTGGATGCAATATTGGTTTTTTGTATATGCCCGTGGAGGCACATGTTTTGCACATGGATGCATTTTTGTTTAGGGATATGACATGATGTGATTGGTGTGCCAGTCGAGGACACTGTTGGCCATATGGTCTGCTACACTATTGAGGTGTCTTGGGACATGTGTGAATGTAATGGATTCAAACTGTCTAACCATTTGTTTAGTGCGCAGGAATTTTCTGAAAAGGCAGGGATCGCGTACCTGGTAATCATTGTTGAGCTGGGAAACTAGGAGCTGTGAGTCCAAGAAAACGTTGAGGTGACGTATGCTCATCTGGAGAGCAGCGGCCAGGAGACCGGTCACGGCATCGTATTCAGCTTGATTATTGGTGGCGGCACCTAAACATACTCCATCAATGTGAATTAACTCATGTGAAGGGGAGTAAATTACCCAAGCTGCGGAGGCGAGATTGGGAGACCAACGGCTTGCACCATCAGCGAAACCGATATGGCAGAGTGGAAGAGGCTCCATCTGTGGTCATGCAGAGAAAAACAAATATTTAGGTTTTTTGAAATTTTTTGTGAAATGAAAAATGTATGCCTATACTAAAATGGACGATGGTGTCCATCGGATTTTCTATGGGTAAAATCGTTTAAGGTACAACCCGTTGCGTGGGTTGCGTAGGGTGTTGCCTTCTGAATCGGTCAGAATGTATGCCCCCTGCCCGAGGCAGGTGTGTATGATGTAGGGGCCTTGCCACATGGACACGAATTTTCCCTTTCCGGTTTTATCATGAGCTTGATCGTAAGCAAGGACAAGGTCTCCCTCAGAAAAGGTTCTTGGGTGGACGCGTTTGTCGTAACTTAGTTTCGATCGTTGTTTAGCTGCTTCCATGTTTTGAATGGCTGTGCGCCGATCTTCATCGGCCTGCTCTAGGAGTAGTAAACGTTGCTCGATTGGGGAAGTGTCCGGTAGAAGTTCCACGGCGATGTGTAAAGCTGGGATCTGGCACTCAATAGGGAGGACCGATTCAACACCGTGAACTAAATGGAAAGGGGTAAAACCGGTGGCGGTTTTGGTTGATGTGCGGTAGGCCCATAGTGCCGGGAAAAGCATGTGATGCCAATTGGACTTATGCTTGTCTACAGTGCGTTGGAGTATGGTCTTCAAGATTTTATTGATTGCTTCGACTTGGCCGTTTCCTTGGGGATAGTAAGTGGAAGAGAAATGGTGTTCGAATTTCAACATGGTTGATAATTCCTTCCAGACGGCATCTTCGAAGTGAGAGCCGTGGTCAGAGACTAGCTGTTGTGGTACTCCGAAACGAGCGATAACATGGTTGAAGAAAAACCGTGCTGCAGTGTCGGCTTTGCAATTATAGGTCGGCATGGCTTCTGCCCATTTGGTGAAATAATCTACAGCCACAATGATGTGTTTGTGACCGCCGGATGATGGGGGATTGCAGTCGAGGAAGTCTATGGCCCATTTGCAGAATGGTCCAACAGTGATGACTGGATGAAGGGGGGCAGGGGGGGTTCTTGCCTTGGGGGCAAATAGCTGGCAGTTCTGGCAATGCTTAACTGCGGTGATGCAATCAGTAAACAATGATGGCCAAAAATAACCGGCCCGAATGATTTTCTGGGCGGTAGCCATGCCGGAGAAATGGCCTCCACAGGCACCGCTATGACAATCATTGAGGACTTGTTCTGCCTCACTATGGGATAGGCAGCGGCGTAAGATAGTATCAACGCCGCGTCGATAAAGTACATCCCCAATAAGTAGGTATCGGGGGGCGTGGTGTCGTATGCGACGGCGTCCATCACGATCGATGTGTGGTCGGAATTTTTGCGTACGAAGGTAAGTCAAAATGTCTCCGTACCAAGGGTCGTCAGATGAAATGACGAAGATCTGCTCGTCAATCAGGTCCGTTTGGATGACGGGTGATGTTGAAGAGGATGGGAGATCTGTAATGAGGTGAGCAAGCGCGAGGGCTTTGGTGCTTTTGGGAGTCTTGAAAGTAAGGTCATATTCCTGGAGGATAATGACCCATTTAGCGACGCGACCCTGAAGGAGCCGCCGGGTGAGGAGGTAGACCATGGGGTTGGAGTCGGCGACAACCGTGGTATGACTAAGCAAAATATAGTGTCGCAGTTTTTGTACGGAAAAGACTACAGCTAGGGCTAACCTTTCCTCGTATGGGTAGCGTAGCGGTGGGCCAGACAAGGTCTGGCTGACGTAATAAATCACATGCTCTTTGTGGGAAGCATCTTCTTGTACCAAAACTCCGGACACGGCATGTTCAGATGCCGAGACGTAAAGGGTGAAGTCTTGGGAGAAATCCGGTGGGGATATCAAGGGGGCTTGTGTGAGAGCTTTCTTGAGGGCTTCGAATGCCATGTCTGCTTGCTCGTCCCAAACAAAGGGTATGTGGGTACGAAGTAAGCGTAAGAACCCGTGGACTTTGGTGGCATAATCAGGGACAAAGCGCTTAAGAAAATTGGATCGCCCTTGCAAGCTCTGAAGCTATCGAAGCGTGCGAGGAGGGGGAAGTTCTAAGATGGCTTTGACTTTCAGGGGATCGACAGTGATTCCATCTTGGGAAACAATGAAACCCAATAACCGGCCCGCCGGGATGCAAAAGACACACTTGTGTGGGTTCAAGCGGATTTTATATTTGCGACAACATAGGAAAACTTGCCGGAGGTCGTTAAGGTGGTCTGATCGTTTTCGGGAACGAGCTGTGAGGTCGTCAAGATAGACTCGCAGGATATGGACCAAGTCGTGAAAGCAATAGGTCATGGCTCGCTGGAAAGTGGCACCAGCATTTTTAAGGCCAAATGGCATGACGCGATAGGCAAAGGTGCCCCATGGGGTGGTAAAGGCAGTCTTGTACTGATCCTCCTTGCGGATGTGAATCTGGTTATATCCGGAAAACCCGTCCATGAAGGATAGGACCTCATGGCCCGCACACTCATCAATGAGTTGGTCAATGAATGGCGTGGGGAAATTGTCTTTTGGACAAGCGTGGTTTAGATCGCGGAAATCAGTGCATACTCTAAGGGTGCCTTGCTTTTTGTTGACAGGAACAGGGTTCGACACCCATGTGGTGTACGGAATAGGGTAGATGAACCCTGCTTTTCGAAGTTTCTCGACTTCAGCCTTAACAGCGGGGAGCTTGGCAGGGTGAATAGGTCGTTGTTTCTGACGAACAGGGGGTACTTCCGGCCATGTATCGATGTGGTGTTCAATAATGGCGGGGTCGAGACCAGGCATCTCGGTATAGGACCAGGCGAAGACATCACGGAACTCTTGAAAGAGATTTTTGTATGCCTGAGTTTCTGCTTGAGTGCAAGATGCGCCCAGCGAGATGAGCTCTGGTTTCCCTGGTGTTTTGGAAATGTCTATCTGTATAGTGGGGGAAATGTTTGACATGTTCCCTTCTTCAAAGGCATCCGGTGCTGGGATGGGGTCCTTTAACCAATCGACCTTAGCGGGTATGAAGTCTTTCGACTCGACTGATAGTTGGTTGGATGCGGTGGAGGTAGATGCTTCTGGGAGGAAGTACGAGCGATGATGCATATCATCCCAAGGCTAGTCAGGTGCAGTGAGTGTCTCCAAAATCTGCTCATCAGTATTGAAGTAATCAGACCATAAATCTAGGGGTTCTGGTTTGAAGGTTGTTGAAATCATATATATCGTGTTGACTTCTTCTGACGAGGATGATGGTGGGGGGTGGATCTCCTCGATGAGGGGAGGAGATATCTCTAAGTCGGCATTGTTTAACTCGTACAACGCTGCTCTATAGTCAGGTAGATCAGGGCAATGGTGAGAGTAGTGGCTGTAAACACTGCATATAGCACAAGGATGGTTAGTGCGCAGTGATTTGTCACGAGGCTGTAGAGGTGGTTCTAATCTGACTACTGGGATGCCGATGTCATCGTCCAACATATTCATATGCTCTTGGAGTGCCGGTAAATGTGGGCATTGATGAGTTGGATGGCCAATTTCATTGCATAATGAACATTTGGGGGGAGCTCGAAACACTGGTGGGGGTTTAACTGCCTTCGGAGGTGGTATAGTAGTGTATGGTTGTGGACCTCTGCCCCCAGTGGGCTTAGCAAGAAGAGGGGGATCTCTTGACGTCGAAGCAATCGTGAGACCAGGAGGAGGTTTCGTTGACGACGAAGAGATGGCAACACCAGGAGGAGGCTGATTTGTGGTAACGATAGGTTGTACCGGTTGGAGGATGACGTCGGGTGTGGGTGGTCGAACGGGAGGCGGAATATACCACACGGGTAATCCCAATGTTAGCCCGGGTAGGCTAAGGGTAGCCATAACCGGGGCGCTTACTACACCCGAAGGAGGAAATAGGAAGGGGATGGTGTGGATGGGTGTAACACCAATGTGACTGGGGATCAATGGTGGTTGACCACTGGACGTTTGCGTATTCTGCGAAAGAGTACAGAGGTTTGCGACTTGGGTCTCCGGTGACGGTGGTGGAATGGCCTGAAATGTAGAGGTCATTGGTGTATCGGAATAAAGTCCGGGTGCCACGGAAGACACAAAGGAGGTAACTGCACTAGAAGCGGGTTGTTCAACCATGGGAAGAACATTCTCGGGTGCTGCAGGGGCGTTGGGATCATAGTAGGTGAGTTGGTCAATTTTGACCACGCGTCCCTCGTGGGGGAACATCATGGTGCGGAAGACGGAGGAGGCGACCGCTTTCATGGCGTACATGTAACTGCGGCCAAGTGAAAGGTTATAGTCGAGCTGGGCGTTAATGAACTCTATGTCGATGAGCACAGTTTTCCCACCTAATTGGACGGGCACCTTGGGTAATAAACCTTGAGGTTGAGCTGACCGGTCGTCGTAGGCCCGCAATGCAGTGGTGGATTGCTGGAGAGCAGGGGATCCCAACTTTTTCCAAACAAAAGTGGACATGACACATGTGGATGCACCTTCGTCGATGATACATCGATGGATGACAAGATTCCGAATAGAAACAGAAACTTGGACTGCTATGGTAGAAGGCAGTCGTGGTTCAGATTGGTCTAAATCAAAGGTCATCAAGTTCGAATCATTTGGGTCAATCGCCCCAATGGCGGAAAGTAAAGTCTTGCGCTGAGTAGGACAGGTTTTTAAGACTTCTAACGCAGACATGGCTGCGGGAGATTGAGCTAAGTCATCTACAATGTTGTAATTGGACGCAGCCCGTGCATTGGGGTTGTTGTTGATTCGGCGAAGGGGGAAGCGAGGTGCTTTAGAAGCGCCATCAAGTGGAACCTGAGGTATACGCAATGTCTGATCAGTGGGATTAGCAGTAGTATCCTTTTCGGCGGGGGGGGCTTCAGAAGTCGGTCCGTATTGATTCCGACGGGTTTGGATATTGACGTCAGCGGTGGACATCATCAATAAGTGGTGGGTGCCTGAATCAAACATGGGTTGATAAAGAGCTGTGTAAGTTATTTGTTGTGGTTGCACGTTGCCCTGTTGGGGGGCTAACGACTGAGTGTTTACCACTCCCTGTGTTGGAAAAGGGTTTTGGAGGACCAAAGGTTGTTGTGGGGGTGGTGGGGGGTTGGGTGGTGGCTGAGGAGCCGCCTGCCCTTGACGATGGGCGTCATTTGTCCATAGTTGTCGAGCTCGCTCCAGATGTGGGAAAGCGTGGGTATAGTGGCCATAGACACCGCAAATGGAACAAGGATGGTTTGTTCGTAAATTAGCATTTTTGGGTTGCTTAGGTGGCCGATCAGGATTCTGATGAGCGGGCACCGCGTTATTGTCTTGCGGAGGATGGGTAGGTTGTGGAGCTTGGTTACGGTTTTGATTGTTTCCACGGTTGCGTCCTCTTCCGCGGTTGGGTTTCCCACCCTGGTTGCGTTGGTTATTTTGGTACTGGGGCTGATGTTGTTGTGCGTACACATGCCCTTGAGCATTAGGGGGATTCTGAGGAGCCGCAGGTGCGGGAGCAGGTTGCGGTGGATAGTATGCAGGTGGAGATGGAGGTGGTCCAGTTTCCTGCTGGGGTTGTTGGTACCCCTGAGCTGGTGGAGGTGTGAGGTTAGCCGGTGCAACCGGTTGTGGGTAATGCATGGGCTGTTGTTGGAACTGCATGGGGTTTTGTACCGTAGGGTGAGCATAGTATGTAGGGGGTACATATGCTGATGGCGCTTGGCCATAACAATGTTGTGGACAAGACGGTCCATGAACGTGATGGGTCTGGTTTGTTGGAGCATAAGAAGTTGTCGCCCCGGAACTAGATGTAGCCCTAGAAAGGTCTGGGGCGGGCATGGTGCTCACCATACTGAAAGGTTTTGCTTGCGGTGTAATTTGGCCAATAATGCCATCAGCGGCATGTGATGCCCCCGGTGTGTCACCGCATGCAGAGTCACCTCGTGGGGCGTCAGGTATGATCGTGTATAGGTAACCTGACTGGGCATAGATAAGATCAAACTGTTGGGCCTTAAGGATGGCCTCCTCCTCAGACTAGGGTCTTTTGGATTCTACATCCTTCGCAATGAGAGGAAGGAGGGATTTAAGGAACCAGTCTAAAAAGATTCGGTCGTCCAATTTGATCTTGCATAGGCTTCGGCGCCGAAGCCAATCATGAATATGGTCAGTGATATGCGTGGCCGTGTTCTGTCTGCAAGACAGTAGGATCTCGACGCCCGCATTGTAGCGGACAGGTAGCTGGAAGAATTGTAGAAAGGTCGAGGCAAGGGAGGTAAATGTGGAATGCGTCCCATGGGGTTGCTCGATATACCATTTGGCTGCGGAGCCAGTGAAGGTGCGTTGTAAAAGCCGTAGGCGGATTGAGTCATCCACTATGGAGTTTGAGGAACACCATAAATGGAAGGACATGATGTGATTTTGGGGGTCTTCTCCAGCCTTACCCTCGAACTTAGGGATGTCAGAGGGAAGCTTGGTGGGCATATGGGGCCAAGCAGGATCATGTCTGATGGGGTCATTTGTAAGTCTAGCTAAATCTGGCAGGTTGAGACTTGCCATGTATGGTAGACTAGCGGATGTGGTGACCGGAACCGGGACTTGCCTAGCCATAGTGGTATGGTGTAGGGGTCCAGTAGTGCCTATAGGTATGCTAGGTATGGAGGGTATGTGCCCTCCAAAAGGTGTGGCCTGATATGGGTTAGCACTCCCAAGTGCAACTTGGGTTACACTTGGGTTAGGAATCGCGCTAGGGATGCCTGGTATAGCACTACCAAGTGCAACATGAGTTACACTTGGGTTAGGAATCGCACTAGGGATTCCTGGGATCGCACTCCCAAGTGCAACAGGAGTTACACTTGGGTTAGGAATCGCACTAGGGATTCCTGGGATAGGGTTTGTGGAAACCGAAGGGGGTATGACCCCCATGTTGGGCATGCCCATGACTGGTGGTGGTCCTGTGCTAGGCATTCCTGAATGTGGAGTGTTACCCATATTGGGCATACCCAAGGGGGTGGTTGTTTCCATGGACGGTACTCCCGCAGAAGGGTCTGCGGATGTCTGACCTATGGTTAATGTAAATTGTGGATCATCTGGTGTTCCAGACATACTTGTGGTTGGTGGTAACTTGGTGGGGTTTTCGGATTCTACCTCCAAATCAAAGGTGAAGTGGGGTATGTCAGAATCGGATGACCGTCTAATTGATTGACGATGTGTCGAATCAAGGGATAATGCTCTGCGTCCGTGACGTGGAGAGCCAAGTGGACTAAACTCTGGGAGTTCGCCCTGTAGACGACGAGAACGTCTAGAATTCTCAATGGTGAGAATATGTTTTTTATTTAAAAAATTGTTTTAAGTATCAGGTGGTGATATATATGTAAAAGACTCAAAACCCTAATGCAACCAAGGGTGCAAGAAGGGGAGTGAAAAAATAAGGCTCACAGGCCAAAAAATCAATCCTCAAAAAAAAATGCACTTATCCTAGCAGCTGTGCTACAATAAGTGGAGGAATGCAACAACCGGTCAGAATACCAACATGCAAGCGGCTCCTAGAAAAAATAGGTGTAACTAGACTCAAAAGGTGGTAAAGATCATGCAAACACCTAATCTAAAAGTATTGTGACTCAAACAGACGATATCCTCTGCAAGGTGATGAAATCCAAGTCAGACAATATGAATGTAGAGACAACGGCTAGATATCCCCCTACCGGGAGGGACACCGGGTAATCAATCCTAAAAGACAGGCTACTAGGATACTCCGTTCATGACGCGTCGAGAAAAGGTAAATCTGCCGTTTGGTCCTTTGATCGCAATATCCCAATACAGGGATATCCCGAGAACTGCAAATGGTAGCCCTTCGGTTACTGAATGGGTTTCGGTATCCCACTCAGGCTTCCGGAACCATCCTCGCGACTTCAACCCTCCTAGGGGAGAGGCCTTCCCACAAACCGGTTGTGACCGCGCCAAAAAGTACTAAGAGATTTTAGCTCCCTAATTGGACAACTTCTATGTCTCAGATGTATGAACTGAGGGGTGTTATTGGAACACCTATCCCCCCAATACTACCTAGCTACAAGAATTCTTTTAGTGTTCCCCAAGTGGGGTTAAAAGTGTGTTCAAATTAAGGTACGTTTTAAGGCTTAGTTCAATTAAGTGATCATGTGAGTGCACGTGAGGTGTTGTAAACTGAACTTGAAAAAAATTAAATGCTTTAAGGGAAATTTTCAAAAAATAAAGGACTTTTCGAAAATACAAAGCAAATATTTAAGACTTTTTTCACTAAAAGGAATTAATATGCTTTTTCAAAAAATAACTCAAAAAATAAAGGATTTCTTGGATTTATGAAAGCAAATAATAAATTCCTTTTTAAAAGAAATAAATTGATTTCTTCGTTTCAATAAAAATTGCTAAGGGCAAAATTCTAAAGAAGTAAACAAGAAAAAATTTGAATCTAGATAAAGAATGCAAAATGAGTCTTTCTTTCACTTTCTTGAAAATTTTTAAAAAGATTTCTAGGTATGCATTTTTAAATAGTAAAAAAAAATTTCAAATCTGTAAACTATGCAGAATTTAGTACTGCAAAAAATGTGCTATGGGCAGAAAGTACAGTAAAAAATATTTTTCAAAATCGGGATGGCCGAATGAAAAAATTCAGTCGCGCGGGTTTTGGACGAACAGCCGCGATGGGCCGCGCGGGTTTTGGCAGCACAGTCGCGATGGACCGCGCGGGTTTTGGCCGCACAGTCACGATGGACCGCGCGGGTTTTGGCCGCACAGTCGCGATGAGCCGCGCAGGTTTTGGCCGCGCAGCCGCGATGAGCAGCGCGGAAAAATGCAGAAAAGTCGCGATGGACCGCGCGACTGTCTGTAAAAAATCCGCGATGGACCGCGCGGAAAAAGGCAGAAAAGTCGCGATGGACCGCGCGACTGTCTGTAAAAAATCCGCGAGGCGGAAGCCGTGCATGGAAACCGAGAAACGAACCCGAAAATTGAAAATTTCGGGCTGTTTATGGGGCCAAATCTCAGAACAGCAATGGATCTGCTGTCTAAGATGGTAGATCTATGGATCTAAAGGTTAAAAATTCATAAAAACTAAGATTTAATGGCAAAGCTAGAGATCTAAAGTTCAAACCAAAGCGGAGTCGCCAAAAACTGTTGGCTCGGTTTTGCAACCAAGCTTAGTGCTATGGGCACCTACTAACTAGTAGTAGCAGTTTCAATAGAAATAAAAACAATAAACTAAATAAACAATACTTTTTATGGATCTAAGCAAGAATCTAAGCAAATAATGTAAACATTTCAAAATCAAGAACAAGAAACATAATAAATAATTTTTTGTATTGAAAAGTGGGGGGCAAGCAAGTGCTTGCGATATTACCTCCAATGGTGAAGGTTGATGTTGAGCAACTCCCAAGATGAGTAGCTCCAAACTCCAATAGGTCTCTTTCTCCAAGGTTGCTTCAATGGCTAAAAGTGCTCAGGGGAGATTTCAGCAGCATAAGGATGAGATAATGGAAGGATGTGAAATGAGGAGCCCCTACCACCTTTTTATAGGTTTTGGTGGTGAGGAATACCATTTGTGGTTTTGTGGAAACCAATGGTATTGACCAACATGGTTTAGGTAATTTTCCCTCCTTTTTTCTTTTTTGAATAAAAATAATATTTTAATTCCCTTTTTAATATTTTTGGGAATTTGGACCCTTTTTGAGGGTTTTTTATGATTTTCTTGGAAAAATAATCTTTTTTAATGGAAAAAGGGGTGTACTAAGGTCTTTTGGTGACCTTTTGTTGGTTTCAGAGGCTCAGATGGTGGAAAAGTGGACAAATGGGTCATCTGAGTAAGGGAATGAGCTAGTGAGCACTTTTTAGGTGTTAACACCTTCAAAATTCAAAATCTCAGTTTTCGGCAGTTAACTAAGTCTGTGGAAGTTTACTTAACTGCCGAAACAGGCCAGTTTCATCAGCTAATTTGGTTTGCCAGAATGATTTATTTGCCGAAAATGTTTCCATGTGTAAATTTAAAAAATATTGTGCTCTGGAAAAATACTACCAGCTATATCCTGAACAGTAAAGCTAAAGGACTAAAAGCAGCAGAATTGTCAAGGAATTGGCAAAAAATAATTATTGCACAGAGCAGTAAATGGAAATTGGAGGAATATTTTCTGCTGAAATTGCGTGATGTTGCGGGGCAATTTCGATGGCCTTCCCGAGCTCCAAATCCAAATCTAAAAGCACCAATGGATAGCTTATGTTCTGTAGATCAAAATCGACTATTTAAACATGCAAAACGGACATCGGACGGCTGAGAAAATCGATTTTTGCCAAAGGCAGTTTTTTTTGGAAATCTACAGGCTTTCGGCAGCTTAGGCGGGCCACCACAGCGCTCATTAGCTGCCGAAAAGGCCAGCTTTCGGCAGCTAACACGTGAAACAGGCAGCAGGCTTACCTGCCGAAAGCCTGTTTTCACAGATTCTCTCAAATTTCGCCCAGATCGCGGATTTATTAGCTGAAGTGGCGAAAGGCCAGTCAAAAGAGATGGATCATGAATTATCTTATCAATATCTTGAGGCTTTTGAGCGAGATCTAAGTCAGGGGGGCGTTTTAGCTGATTTAAGCATCTTTTTGAGGAAACAGCTCTAAGTTCAAGTGCCACGTCAGCTAGGTCGAATCTGCATGTACCAAACTCAGCCCCACTGAGCCTTGGGATGCCAGCTTCTCTTCACCAACCACCGAGCTATGAAAGGAGATCCACATCTCATCTTTTCCATGATTTTAGGGATCATTCCCTATCTTTCTGCATTTACCGTTCTAGTTAATCTTTTAGTGTGACAGATCCACGTTTTTGGGATCTGGGAAAAACGATTTTGTAAAGGCTATAAAGCCACAGAACCAAGACTATTAGGGGGTTCGATTTTGGATAGAGTAATCTGCTATTGTATTGAGTTTTCTTTATGCTAATACAGATCACAGGTTTCTTTCAGTTTTGATGTCAGCTTTCCATTTTCCTTTCAATATTATCTGTGTTGTCTAGCTTTGAATGGTTTCTTTTCCATTGTTCAGCTCATAGCCTGGTATTAGTTTCTTGAATGTCTCTCGAACCCTACTCTGTACTGGTTTGGTTACATTCCTTTTCTTCATCCATCTTTGAAGTTATATGCTGATTAATCAACTCTTGAGAGCACTGTTTCATTTGTTTATCATGCTGAATGTCTGAATGCCATACTCAGATTGAGTTGTCCCATTGATCCACCTTTTCAAAAGACATAAAAAAGATAATTTCTTAAGTTACCAGGCATACCTAGCTTATAACCCTAGGTAGTTTCTTGGAGAGCTAACAAACAATATTGGTGGAAAGCATTTGTATTACTGCAAATAGAGGAGTACATGATAGAGATATAGAACTACAACCAAGACTTAATGCAGTAGCCCTTCTCCAACCAAGCCAATTGCCACGTCCTTCCAAGGAAGTATGAGTTCTCCAATAGGTGAATGGAGGTGTCTTAAGAGATATTTCACCAGCATGTAGATACCATAGGCTTCCTCCCCTTGGGATGGGAGTGAGTTTCACTTATATAGGACTAAGTGGATAGGATATGGATAGGATAGGTTGAGAGATGGTAGGAGAGAGATAAGGGATCCTCCCAAAGAGTTAGGGTTCGAGTACCAGCTCCCCTAAAGGTTAGGGATAATCCCCTAAATGAGCAAGTTTCGATAAGGATATCGAATAAGCTATTTTTTCCCATTAACTGACCTCGTCGCACCCTGCAGTGGAGCAAGATGCGACGTTGCATGTTGCTAGTGTGCAACCTGCGACGACCCTTCAAAACCTAGCACAATGGGGTGCAAATCCTCCCAGGATGGTTACTTAGCCCAAGTATCTTTAGGGGTGTATACACTGAATCTAATGATGAGTATATTTTGGGTGTAACAAAGAAGTGTTGCATGATGGCACCTCTTCCTCATACCATTCACATTCTTCTTCATATTGCTCACAATCATCTTCATACTGCTCATAAGAATTGTACTCACAGGATTCATCATAATGGTAAGACATGGCTGCAAATTATTCTTCAATGTATGATATTAATGCATAGGTGCAAGGACCATTCACTAATACCACTTTAATATCCCCAATTTTGAAAGTTTACACAATTTGGCCAATTTTCGAATCTTGGACTAGTGAAACCCAAAACTATCCCAAATTATCCCAAATGGTTTTGAATTATGTATGGAGGGACTTAGGAGGATATATGACACATTAATACATCTATAAGACTCCCAAATAACTGATATACCCATCCATGGTTTGCAATTTACAAGGAAAGAAGTTTCGGGAGAAGACTAGTTAATTTGAGAAGTGGAAATCCCCCCTAGGTCTTCCATTAAATGATCTTCCAAACACTGTATGGACTTCACTAATTATTGTTCTAAGACTTGGATCTATTAAAGGACATTAAGTAAAATATGTGTACAGAATTATATTTAGTTTTAGGGTCGAATAGGTATCCCAATGAACAACAGCTTCTAGAGTCTAGAATTTGTGGTGAAAATGGTGGACAGGGAGTCTCGAATTTAGTCATAAACCATATTGACACTTCAGGGGTCTGAAAAAATCATTTGGGACATCAAATTAACTTCATATACATCTCATAACATGGATAAATCTCTCAGAAAACTCTGATATAAAACAGGTACAACATCATTCCAAAATCACTATGCAAATGCTATGGGGAAAATGGCTCGAATCTCTTTCTTGATTGGAAACATCACTTGAAATACATGGTGTTTTGAGTTGTGGATCTCATGATATTATTATTACAGATTTTTGCAGCAACTAACATGTCCATAAGGTCAAAATAGAAATCCTCCATTATCTAGATGCAACAAGAAGTGTGCCATCACACTTTTACGTGACATTGAGAGAAAGAGGAAACTAGCTCGAATATCAATGTTACTTGGAGAAATAGTACATGAAGTGCTTAGTATTTTGAGTTGTGGCTCTCATGATCTATCCATTACAGATTTATGCATCCATTAACAATTTCATAAGGTCAAAACAACAACCTTCCATTATCTATATTCAACAAAGAGTGCGCTATCTCACTTTACATGAACATTGAGAGAAAGATAAGGGAATGATAGTAGAGAAGGAAGAGAGAATATGAACTTGAACTCAGATGGGGGTTGAACTTGCATCAAAACATATCCATGAAGCTCTATCAAGAGGTCTGAATGGCCTCTCCATCAACCAACTTGGATGGGAATCTTGCACCCTCGAAATTGGTACTAAGGCAGGGAGGATGAACATCCATAGCCAAATTGCAAATATGCAAATAAAAAATGATAAAAAGCTACTCCATTTAGACTTGGCCTCCTTTTAATAACTTTAGTTGATTCATTTACCTCCTTAGAACTCAAATTATCTCCTAATTACTCATGAAATTCGAATTAGTGGGGGTTATGACCCTTCATTGGCCCCACATGACACTTGGCTCATCTTTTGTCTCCAACTCCTCCATGAATTTGACTTAGGGAATATTTTGGATGATTTGGAGATGTGTAACTCCTCTCATGATCCCTCTTGGTCTATTTTTAGCTCTTACATTGTCATAAATGTCATAGAATCTGTCATAAGTTTCATAAGTGTCATAGGTGTCATATAATCCGTAATAAGTGTCATAATGCTTGTCATAGTTGTCATAGTTGTCATAGAATTTGTCATTGCCTATTTTTAGCCCTATCACTCTTCCTCTTCCTGCATGAATGTTACCTCTTCCCTTACAACTCAAATTTGGGGATGGCTCCATGTTTAAAGGAGGAATATTCTCTCATTTGGACCCTGCATGTCCACTTATGCGCCCCCAAGTCCAACTAGGACCTAATGCCACTTCATTTTGGAGCATTTAACATTTATTCCATAATTTATTGGCCTATTTTTCCACCATTAATTTAAAATATTGAATTTTCATGAGAAACTATAGACCTTGGCGTTAAATGTCAATATTTTAATTCTTCCACATAACCCTTAGGAATTGGGTAGGCCAACTTAATTATTTATTCGAAAAATCATTTAATTGGGGACATGACAATCTTGCACTATGTGCAAGGTACGAGAGAGTTTGGTATACATTATTTTGCAGGTGCTCAACTAGATCTGGTTGGTTTTACTGACTCATACTGGGACGGAGACAATACTGGTAGGAATTCTACTTCAGGGTACGTATTCATGTTGGGATTAGGACCAATATGTTGTTCAAGCAAGAAGCAATCATTAAGAAGCACTTTCTTCAGAAGAGGCAGAGTACAGAGGGGTTGTGAATGCAGTTATCCAAGCAGCTTGGTTGCATGGGATCTTGACTGAGTTTGGCATTCGTATTTATCGTTCAGTTGATCTTTTTTGTGATAATCAAAGTGCCATCAGGATCTCCAGTGACTCAGTTCAAAAGAAAAGGACCAAACATATTGAGGTTCACATGCACTACATCAGGGAGCTAGTGCACAACAGGACCATCTCACTGCATTATTGTCCTACATAGGAGATGATTGCAAGCATATTCACTAAGTTTTTCACTCAGAAGAGATTTTTTTATCTCAGATATTTACTTGGTGTAAAAGTTGTTTGAGCTCCCTGCTGTCCTATTTTGAGGGGGGGGGTTCCCATGAGGTTTTCCCCATTTCCTTGGTTCATGGACAATTATTTTATTTTCATCATTTATTTGATTGTATGGGTGACCTTTGGTCTTAGTAACCAAGGCCCGAGATGCACAAGTTTGGATTAAGGAGGGGTGTTAGTATTATTAATACTCCATCCTTGTCCTACCTAGCATTATTTCTTTTTCCCAGTAGTTGATGATGTCATTTTCCCCCTAGTGGTGTGCAAATGACATCTAGGATTCATATACCACCTAATGCACCCTGCATTCATCATTTTAGGACCACTTAAGTCAGTTTCCTATAATTTAGGAGCTTACTCAGTGTTCCAGTTCAGTCCACTTGAGTTAGCTTACTCTTTGTGGGGGGTTTATGCTCCGATTTGCCATGGATTGTGGACTCATGCGCCCTTTTCTAATTGATTTGCATGACAAACTCATGGATGTGCCCTCCTCAGTCAATTAACTGATTGTGTCTTCAGTTAACTGAGTTTAGGTTCAATTCAGTTGAGTTTGGGTCTTCCGGAGCACTCCAATGGTGACAATCCCTATGCTAGACACACTGAGACTCGAATTCTCCCAAGTGATTCAAATTCTCTCCATTGTAACATCATTGTTAACTATACTGATTATTGGATCATGTGACATTATTATGTTCCTATCTGATTTCTCATGCATGATTAATTGTCTGCTCCTTTTTACTGCAATTTTCACTGTAACTCAATTTATGTGCTCATTCTTTCTCTGTGAGCTATACTCAACTCCATGATCTGCTGTGATTTAGAATTTCACATGAAGGACTCTTACAATTGTCATAAGGAGTATATCAACTACTTCCATAACTAAATGAGAATGGAGAATACTTTCCCACCAACCTCACACATGCATTCAATGATTGGGTTCAATAAGTCAAAGGAGGTAAATGACTCATTTAAGGCAAATGGTATAAAATAGATGAGTTCTAAGGTTGACTCTTGGTAAAGGAGGATTTACTTTCCCACAAGCCCCTTTCCTCTTCCCCTCTAGTAGAATCATAGCCCCTCTAGTGTTCTATACATAACCATCTTGTACCATTATATTTTCCAACATAATATTTACATAGTTTTGATTCATCATGGAAAGCATAACACATGGCCCTTATATGGATATTTACATCATACATACCTAGCCATTCACTAGTCAAACAATGGCCTTAAGCTTTGCACTAGAAATCCTTACTAGCATATTCACATCATTTTAGATAATCTGCTTTAATACATTCCTAGGGTCAAAATAGGTATATTGCATTGGTGCTCGAGGGCTAGATATTGTACATTTGATTATGTAAACTAAGTATTCTTACCTCTTTTTAAACTGGGTTTCTTCATGGTACTTAGGTTTCTTGACTTAAATATTTTTCTATGGTGTTCTTGTAAGGTATATTTCTATGGATTTAATATCTATAATTGGTTTGTTGGATAGAATCATAAATGGATGTTAATGCACTATTCTTGGCTAATCAATCTAATGATTAGTTGTACAAATAGATCTAATCGTTCTATTATTGATTGATTGAATTTTATTTTAATAAGTTATTAGAGTATGTTTAGATAAGGTATCATTGTTTATTTCTCATATATTATTGCAGTTTGGTTATCTTTAGTATTAAGGTTTGACCTAGTTGAGTTTTGAAGATTGAGCAATAACTTGTTTTAATTTCTTAACCAACAACATCTAAAGTAGCGATAGAGAGCTAGACCTAATAAAAGGAATTCATCTCACTTAATCCACATATCACTATTGTTGTGTTTGATTATCAGTCACTAGTAGATTTGAACCCAAAATCCGATGAGCAAATCCGATGAAATGGACTGTGTCGTCGGATTTTTCTTTCAAATTTACTTTTTTTGTTTTTTTTTTCTAATTTTGAAAGGCATCCGTCGGATATCCGACGTAATTTTGAATATCCGATGAAGCTCGTAGGATATCCTACGGCTCTGCGAATATCCGACGCCTGTTCGGGTCTCCGACGCTTTGGATGTCGGATAACCGATGTCATTTTCGAACCCGAGGAAGTCAGATATACAACGGATTTTTCCCAATGGTAACTAGATTATGATCATCGGATATCTGACATAGGTTTGACTTTTTGACTTTTAAAATTTATAAATATCTAACCATTCCGACATGTTTGCTATACCAGAGATGGTTTGCGAATGTGTTTTTTTGTTCGGCGGACTGTTTTTCATTGTTTTTGTTATTCAAGTGAGCAAAGTACTGTGGAGCTTCATTTTCTAAGATCAATAATCTTCATTTAAGCTCTTTACGAGAAAATGTCAACTACAAATATTCCTGAGCCAGACAAACAAAATCGACAATTGCTTGCTAGATTGTGGGAAGGAGTTGAAAGAAGCGGTGATGGTAAATGCTATTGTCCATGTAATCAATGCATGGGCTTTAAGAGGAGAATAATTTTGATCACAACAGCCACAAAACATTGTAGGGAGCATGGGCATGCCGAGGGGGGACATGAATACCATCCATTTGTAAGTTTTACATTATATTTTTTTTATTTTGATTGCTTTTGTAAATTTATGTATTATTATAATATTTCTTATTTTTGACAAACAGTACAATTGGTCATTGTTCTTTTCATCCCAACTGTACAAAATTTGTTAAATTTTTAAATTTTGCGTTTGAATTTCTTATATTGACTTTTATGTATTGATTGTTTCATGTATTTATAAAGGAAAGACATCCTACGGCATATCGTCCAGATCAGCAAGTGCTTCCAGAACAAGTACCGGAGGAACATGGAGCTATGAATATTAATGGAGAACAAGTTAATGATCACATTGAAGAAGATGATGATATTGATAACATACTTGAAGATGATGTTACAAATACTTTGATCCATGATTCATTTAATGTTGGAATGGATGATGATGATGATCATGAAAATGATGAACATTTTGATGATATTCATAATACACCTCTTCTTGACAAGGCATACGAACCCCTTTATGACGGCTCCAAGACAAATCTTCTCTCTGCTATATTGTTGGTAATGAACTTGAAGGTTATGAATTGTCTTTCAAACATATCAGTCACACGGATGTTAAGGTATGTAATATATTCCATCACAAAATATATATGATTGTCATGTATTTTATTGTTAATTCATATGTAAGTCAAATTACTACGGATGAAATTTGTTTCATTAATATTATTTCTATATTATATTAACTAGATTTTTATTTTAATTTGTTGTAGCATGATAGGTGAATATTTGTTACCACCGTCAAATATTTTACCTCGCACATATCGAGATTTATCTGCCATCATGAAAGAAATTGGAATGCAGTATGAAGCAATTCATGCATGCCCTGATGATCATGTTCTTTATTACAACCAGCATGAATTTGCAACAGAATGTCCTGAATGTCATATCAGTAGATATCGCACAGATCAAGTAACTAAAAAGGTGCCTCGCAAGGTTCTACATTATATTCCCATTATTACATGTTTACAACGACTGTTCAGGTGCAAAAACATAGCATAGTTTATGGATTACCATGCACAGAACAAAAGTCAAGACGACATTATTCGGATGCCTGCAGATGGGTCTGCATTTAGAGATATGGAGGAAAAATGGTCTCACTTTAAAGACGAACCTCATAATCTTAGGATTTCTTTGGTAGAAGATGGTGTCAATCCTTTTGCAGAGATGAGATTTGTTTACTCGGTGTGGCCTATTTTGTTATCAACAACAACATTCCTCCATGGTTGACAATAAAGAGGGAGCACATAATGTTGTCGATGATTATTCCAGGTACGAAAACTGTAGTTTTTTTTTATTGCAGTGGTATATTCTCATTTGTCGTTTTTTGTCTCATAATGTTATATATATATATTTAAAGTTTTTCTATTGCGAAATATGGTTTATATATCTAAATGGTACATCTCATAATCAGAATATTTATTTTATATGTTCAAATCAATCAGGTAAGTACCAAGTCAAAGATATGAATGTATATATCAAACCTCTTATTGACGAGCTACTGAAGTTATGGAATGGCATCACTATGTATGACTTATCTAGACCAATACGACAAAGGCAATTCCAATTCCATGCAATGCTTGTATGGACAATACATGATGCCCCAGGGTTAAGCCATTTCTGTGGTATGTAATTATAAGTTCCACTTTAGTTGCATTTAATTTTACAAACTACTAGTTAATATAATACGCATGCATGTTTTTCTAAATAAATATCCAGTCATTTTTATATAATTATAATAGACAATATTGATATTCCATCTTTTTATTTAGGTCTTCAGACAAAGCGGAAATTTTCATGTCCAGTTTGTGGTCCTAAGATCAAATCTCGTCGTTCAAAAAGATTAGGAAAGGAGGTGTTTGATGAGTATAGGCACTTCCTCTCCAAGAATCACAGGTATCAAACTACCGAAAAACATCTTTTCAATGGCAAGCAAGAGACTGCATTAAAACCAAAGAGAATGACACCTCAGCTATGGAAGTTGCAATATAATAGAAATCATCAAGGTACGTATAATCAATCATTGTATATATATGATGATATTGTATTTTATTATATTGTTTGTTGTTTACTGTAATTGGCATTGATTTAATATTTAATTTCATCATTGTTGTTCATGTGATCATCATGAAGGAATTAATGGGCTTCCACGAGGAATGAAAAGTTATCCTAGACAATTTAGTAGGTTTCCCTACTATGAGCACCTACAAATTGCTCATCTATTTGATACAATGCATATCAGAAAGAATGTGACTGAAACATTATGGCGAATATTGGATGGAAGGAGTGACAAAGAAAAAATTGTCAAAATTTGCAAAGACATTCAAGATAACAACCATGCAATGAAAGCCGTCATTCAATTTCATAGCAACGGAGAGAAAATTAATATAAACTCACTTCCTTGGATGTTAACGGACCAGAAAAGTAATGTTGTAAAAGAAGTCATTTGAAAAATTAAATTTCCCACCGGATTTTTTGCGAACATGAAGAATATCATAACAAAGAAAGGTGATTTCGCGAGGGTGAAAACGCACAATTGGCATGTCTTCATGAAGGTAATAATTAATATGGTATGCATTTAATAATTATTTTTTTTCTTTTTCTAGTACTCTTATTCAATATACTGAAACTATTTGTATATTATTGTTACAGTATGTTCTACCTCTCTCTATCCCGGACAACTTCGACAACAATGTCAAGCAAATAATATATAGTCTCGGGAAATACATGAGGCAAGTGGTGATTTTTTCATGTGCTTACTGTTTGTTTAATTCAACATAGAACTTATTCTTAATTTGATTTTCATTATCTACTTCATGTTATGTAATATAATGAATTTTCTTCTTTAATCTCTTGATTGGGTTGTCATGTCACTTGTAGATGGTTGTCATCTAAAGAATTCCATAAAGAAGACATAAAGTATTGGAGGAGAGAAATTCCTCCTCTCATGTGTGAAATGCAGAAGCATCTACCTTCAGCATTTTTCAATGCACAGGAACACTACCTCATACACCAAGTTGAGGAGACTGAACTGTGTGGACCTGCGCACTCAAAGTCCATGTGGATGGTTGAGAGGCACTTGAAATTTATGAAGGGTTTGGTCAGACAACGAGCATATGCTGAGGGTTCTATGATGGAAGGATATATGGTATACCAAAACATGATTTACATTAGTGAATATCTTCCTATATTGGCATCAAAGCTCAATTTACGTCACATTTGTGATCCAGACTCCAAAAAAGATTTCGAAGGGGAGTACCCGAAGGGGAAAGGTAGATCGGGGAAGGTGAAAGGTAATATAACACATTTCACTGGTGATTTTTATGTTTATATATCGTACATCTATATTCTATTTTTTTATTTAGTATTTTGCATCATTTTATACTGTAATTATATACTTTTTTAAGTGACTAATATACATTTTCATTGAATTTTAATTTTATTGTCATCAAACAGTTGGTCGAGAGTGGGATGAGATTCATTTATACATCGCAAACAATCTTGACTGGATGAAGGTATGGATCGAAAAATGTGAACAATCTGGTCATGGAATATCATGGGAAGGTGTGGCTTCATTGGTTAAAGCTGCACATCGCAATGGAGACACCAATCTAACACAAAGGGAAATCGATTTAGCAAGAGGTTTAAAATATAAGCAGGTA